>LOEQ01001750.1:212638-231155 GCA_001685075.1 Bramus lutescens
GGAAGGAAGGAAGGAAGGAAGGAAGGAAGGAAGGAAGGAAGGAAGGAGAAGTCAGACCCTGCCCTCTATTTTTATCCACATGCATTGCCCTCTCTGAGCCTTACTTTCTTTTTTTACAAAATGCAAATAACAAAACCTGTCTGGCAGGGCCACTATAAGGCTCTTTCTAGTACTTGTATGAGAAAAAGCAATCTCCATGCAAAGGCTGTTTATAAAGCCTGGCATGGAAGCACACACTTGTAATCACAGCACTCCAGAAGTGAAGACGGGGGATTGTGAGTTCAAGGCCATCCTGAGCAATGTCTCAAAGCTTACAAACAAAGCTGCTTGTAAAATCTGAATTTAGGCTAATCTCTTATTAATTCTATTGTGTATGAATGCATCTAGCAGTGCCAAAGGGTTTGTAAAGGAGGGATCTTCTCTCTCTGCCTCTTCATGCCCGCTATTCGCCTCCCCATGTATTATCATACTCTACATCTCTTGCATCTGTAGTGATGTCTTTTTTGCTTTGAGTTCTGATATTAGGTGCTTATAACTGAAGGGACCAGGGCTAGTTGAGTTTTTCACCTGGGGCCAGTTTGCTAAGACCTCTGCCACATATTACCTACCATCCTAAGTTGACTCATGTCTGGCTTCAACCAGACTCACAGGAAGTATATCTAGTCTGGTAGCTAATCATGGTCCTACCTGGCTCCAAGCAGGAACTGTTCTTGCTATTTGCAGTCAGACAGACTCCTGGCACAGCAGACAGACCCCTGACGCCACAACCGGAGTTATGATATCGTGAGTCAATCATAAAACAATTCCTGTACCAGTATGGGTCTATACCCAGTCACTTCAAAGTACACTTCATCACAGCTAGAATTTCCTAAGCAGGCTTAAAGGGTCTGCCTTACCCTCCCCCAGGGTCGAAGACATTTTGGGAGGGCCTCAACATGCTGTTTTTCTCTCGAGAATCAAGATACTTTTCCACAGTTGCATATTGGTGTCTTCTGGTCACTTGGAGCCATCTAAGGACCCTACAGCAACATCTCTTTCCCTTTCTTAATAATTAATTTTCAGGGTTATGTTGATTTTTTCAATCTTAATAAAAGAATCAAGATTTCTCTATTATAAATTTGTTTTCTGCCTCTTCATTTCTGTATTAATTTTCTCGTCTTTCTCTACCTCCTTTGTGCTTACCCTGTTAGTACTTTTCCAGACTTCTTCAATTATATCAATATCATACATATATGTGTGTATATGTACATATATTAACATTTAACATATTTAAGGATATATTTTCTTCTGTTTGTGTCTTTCAATTTTGATATTTAGTATGTTAGCTATAATTATTTTGAAATAGAATGCTTTAGAAGTAATTTTTAAAATACTTACATCTGATTTTGACAATATGTTTCTTATTTAACTACACTGAAACCTCAAAAACAATGTGCTTTTTTTTAATGACAGGAAAGAGTCTGTAATGTCCAGCTGCCTTGGGGACATTAGGTCAAAAGCCTCACTTAGGAATATGGGATTATGGTATTTAATGCATTGTTTCTTAAGTAAGTAGATATGGGGATAAGATTCAGTTAGAGAGCACTTATAATGACATTCCCAATGCCCTTTGTTTAATACCAAGCACTGCCTAAACCGGACACAATTGTGTAACCCTGTAATCCCAATATTTGAGAGGCAGAGGCAAGATGACCTGGAATTGAAGGTCATTCTCAGCCATAGAAGGTGTTTGAGGCTAACTTGAAGTACATGAGACCTTATTCCTCACTAAAAAGAGGAAAAAGACCTGGGTGTTGGTGTATATATAATCCTAGCACCCGGGTGGCAGAGGGAGGCAGATCTCTGTGACTTCAAGGCCACCCTGGTCTACAGAGTGAGTTCCAGGACAGTTAGGGCTACATAAAGAAACTCTGTTTTGAAAAAACAGAAACCAAAACAAAAAAGGAGAAAGAGTAATGAGGAGGAAGAGTAGAAATACAACTTTAAAATAAAAGGAAGATGAAGCACATCTACATTGAGCATCTTATTACATCTACATCTTATCTGCACCTCACCTACACCTCAGCTACAGCTCACCTACTCCTCACCTACTCCTCACCTACTCCTCACCTACACCTCACCTACACCTCACCTACTCCTCACCTACTCCTCACCTACACCTAACCTACTCCTCACCTACACCTCACCTACACCTAACCTACTCCTCACCTACACCTCACCTACACCTCACCTACACCCCACCTACTCCTCACCTACACCCCACCTATTCCTCACCTACTCCACACCTACACCCCACCTACTCCTCACCTATACCTCACCTATTCCTCACCTACACCTCACCTACTCCTCACCTATTCCTCACCTACACCTCACCTACACCCCCACTACTCCTCACCTACTCCTCACCTACACCTCACCTACTCCTCACCTACACCTCACCTACTCCTCACCTACACCTCACCTACACCCCACCTACTCGTCACCTACTCCTCACCTACACCTCACCTATTCCTCAACTACACCTCAACTACACCTCACCTATATCTCACCTACTCCTCACCTACAACTCACCTACACCTCACCTACTCATCACCTACACCTCACCTACTCCTCACCTGCTCCTCACCTGCTCCTCACCTATACCTCACCTACAGCTCACCTACACCTCACCTACATCTCATCAGGTCCATCATTGTCAGGTATGTAGTGGCATGTGATGGGATGCAATGTCTTCAAGTCTTCTGTGGCTCTCAACACAGAGATGGATGAAAAGTTGACATCCAGTATGTGTTTGCTGTGACCTTTGCGTGTACGTTAGTTTGACTGACTGATGGCTTTTTCATCTTCTCTCCTGGGAAGTGACTGATTTGAGGTCAAGAGTATGTGTATCTCAGGTCATCCCACAACAGCTGCTCAGCCTGTGTTTGAGGAATTAGAGGATGGAGACAGATACTTTTGAATTTTTCCTTATAGGAGAGAGAAGATAGATCAAAGCATCTGTTGGCTATACCAACAATAAAATGGGCTCTATTAGAAGGAACCTAAAATCTCCTTTTGATTAATTTCTTTACATACTGAAATCAGTAATTTGATTTATGTGAGAACTTCCTGGGATTGGAAGAGATGCTACAGAAAATACAGTGGAATGTGCCCTGCAATGGAACAGGATACAGTACACTCTCCACCCCAGTGATGCCCTGCAGTGAAACAGGATACAGCACATTCTCCATCCCAGTGGTGCCCTACAGTGGAAAAGGATACAGCACACTCCCAGCCCTGGTGATGCTTAATATCTTACTGATCAATGCTACTAAAAGAATGAGAGGAGGAGACTCTGAGTACTGGAAACTCTATGGGCCCAAGGAATTCTGTTTTCATCCTGCACTGAGGCGAGGTCAACATGTACAGCATTTAGAGTGAGAAAACTCTGAGATTGACACATGTCTCACCCAAAACTTTTAAAAAAAATTACCATAGTGAGATGGGGATGCAGGTCAGTGGTGAAACATACACACTGCTCTATCTTTGCTCTCCAGCACACACACACACACACACACACACACACACACACACACACCTGATTTTGGTTGATCTTTTTCCTCTACTTCTTTTTCAGTACCCCTGCCCTTCCTATCTTCCCTCAGTGACCCCTTTTGAAGTTCCATGTCATATGTATTCTATAATCCCTTCCCTTCTCCTCCTTTCAAACCCTTTTCCCTTTCATGGACCCATTTCTAATTTTATGACCTAACCCACAACCACAACTACTTACACAGAACTCTATAAAATATAAATATATAATATAAAATATAAAAAGCTAGGATCCACATAGGAAAGAGAACATTTGGCGATAGTCTTCCTGAGTCTGGATGGTTTCATTTGATGTGATAACTTCCAGAACCATCCTTTTTCTGCAAATTTTATAATTTCATTCCTCTTATGGAAAAATAGAATTCCACTGAATATGTATACATGTTCATTCTCTATTCATCTGTTGATGGACATCTAGGTTGATTCATTTCTTTGTCTTATGAATACAGCAGAAATGAATGTGGATCCATAAGCACATCAAGGGTGAGAGTTTGAGTGCCTTGGACATATGCCTAATGTGGTCAACTGGATCATAAAGTAGATTTGGTTTTGATATTTTGAGAAAATTACAAATTGATTTGCATAGAGACTGTACCAGTTCATATTTCTATCAACAATCAACAAACTGGAGAATGTATTAAACAAACAGTTCTCAAAAGAAGAATTAAAAATGGTCAAAAAATAATTTTAAAAGTATTCATCCTCTGTGGCTTTGGGACAATTTGAATGAAAAATACTTTGACATTCTATCTCACTCCAGACAAAATAAGCTCGTAATATTCAAAATGAACTTAAAGTGCTCCGTGAGGAAGTACACTGAAAGAAGTTACTCTGACTTTGGTTTCTGGCTATCTGTCATATGAAGGTGTGTAGCAGTAGGAAAAAAAGAGAGAAAATATACTTGTTTTACATAATATGTCTTCCATGTAAGAGAAGAATATTGGGTGAGAGAGAGGAACTCAAGAAAGTCAAGTTCCTGAAGGAAACGCAGGAGGCAGTTTTGATAAAGAGAAGGAAGCCTTTTTACATTTTGTCATTGGTCATGTAGCAGATTAATGACTAAATGACCATAAACTACATGACCAGGAAAACAAAAAAGAATGACAGGGAAGGCAGCTATGCTCACCACCACCACCACCAACGCCACACCCTGAGAATGACAGGGAAGGCAGCTGTGCTCATCACCACCACCAACGCTGCACCAGGAGAATGACATGGAAGGCAGCTATGCTCACCACCANAGAATGACAGGGAAGGCAGCTATGCTCACCACCACCACCACCAACGCCACACCCTGAGAATGACAGGGAAGGCAGCTGTGCTCATCACCACCACCAACGCTGCACCAGGAGAATGACATGGAAGGCAGCTATGCTCACCACCAACGCCACACCCTGAGAATGACATGGAAGGCAGCTATGCTCATCACCAACACCACATCCTGAGAATGACAGGGAAAGCAGCTATGCTCACCACCACCACCAATGCCACCAATGCCACACCCTGAGAATGACAGGGAAAGCAGCTATGCTCACCACCACCACCAATGCCACACCAGGGGAACGACATGGAAGGCAGCTATGCTCACCACCACCACCAATGCTGCACCAGGAGAATGACATGGAAGGCAGCTATGCTCACCACCACCACCAACGCTGCACCAGGAGAATGACAGGGAAGGCAGCCCAGCAGAAAGGAGTTTTCTTTGCAGATATTTCACTGTGTAAAATGAGCTACAACAGTGGTCAACAGAACATGGTTCAGTTTAGAAAGAGAAAGAGAAGTAGATGTCACTTAGCAGTCTGCTGAGCATCTTCCAGCAAGACAGGAAGGACACAGGTGAGAGAACAACTTTTGTGCTTCCTGGACCATGTTTTTTAAATGACAAATATTTTGATAACAATGTTTAGTTGTCAAGGCATTTCACAGAATCTGAGATGTTGTATTGATTTGACCATTGCTCTTAAATAGCATATTATGATGTTAGTAAGCAAATGAAAAACCAAAAGATGAGCAAGTGTTCAAGAAGAGCAGTCACTTTGCCCGAGCATCATGGCCAGGCACACAAGCTGATATTTCAGTTGCCCCGACAGACTTCTGGCAGGTCCAGATGTAGTTAATGGACCATGTGGAGAGTGGGGTCACAATGGCCTCGGTCATTGTGACAGTGAGTATGCAGATACAAAGTAAATTATACGTAAGTTACTAGAAAATCTTAGAGATCTGTGTCTTATGGCATGCTCCAGTCTTATTAGAATTTGGAAGCTAAGGAGGATAATGAGTTTGAGACCAGACTGAGGCACATAGTGCAGTTCCTTGGACAGAGAGATAGGGAGGGAGATGTTGGAGGAGGAAAAGGAAATGAGGCAGAGGAGGTAGGTGGAGAAAGGAGGAGAAAGAGAGGGAAGAGTAAAGTGGTTGGAAAATTAAGATGATATGAGAGATGAAAGAAAGGAGGAGGAGAAGGAAAGGGAAGAGACAGAAGAAGTGGAGGGGACACAGGAGAAAGAAGACTGAGCAGTGAAGAGAACAAAGTGCATCTTGAAACTCTAAATTTAGGCAAGAACGTCATCTCCCTGATATCTCCAGTTGAATGTAGAGACCAATGTGGTTGTCCTACAGAACGACTGGAATGGATACTGTTTTCAATATCTGTCAAAAGTAGAGGGCTGATGATTGGTAGCTCCTTGTTGAAAAGTGCCTTAGGCTCATTGAATTAGCTTGCTGCCAAGGATGTAGTACTGTTCATTAATTCTATTTTGTAATATAATTTCACAAATGTAAATTGACACATACTGAGCTCATTTACCATGTGGAATACCCATAAAACTCTCCTCTCCTCCTCCAGAGACAGTCTTTAATACCAACAAGATGAGCAACCTAGGATTCAGCCTAAGAATGGGAGAGCCAGACCTGGTATGCAAGAGGGTATTGGTGGCTCATAGGGTGGTTCTTCCAAGATAAGCACTATGGCTTTTCACTGGACCCTTGGAAACCAAGAGTAGGTGAGAACCTTGAAGTTGAGATTGGGTTTCGGATAGGAGATAGTCTTAAATAATCTTGGCCATAGGAATTTCATCTTCAGTGATTGCAAGATCATTTTCAACATTTATACAGGAAGTCTATCAGCTTAAAAATAAATACCCCAGAGCCAGACTGAGAAGAACTTCTAAGTTTTCAAGTGTCCACAAATCCCAAGATTCTATGGTGTCCAAACACTGGAACATCCTGCAGAGGAGGCGTGTGTAAATGGAACATCACAGGCTCTCCTCCCATCTAGTGTTTGTGTCTGCTCCCTTAGTTTGACATGCTTGGAGCAGAGGAGATGATGCTCCAAACATAAGGATATGATTCAGATCCTCAGAACCCACATAGGACTGAAAGTAGTAGAGCCAGGACTGCTACCCCAGTGCTCCTGTAATGAGATGGAGACTGAGCCAGGAGGATCTCTGGAAGTTCACAGGAAGCTGTGCTTGCAGCAGTGAACAATAGACTCAGTCTCAAGCAAGGGGGAAGGACTGACACCTGACATTGACCTCTGACATCTACACATATCATAGAACATGGACCTTCATTCGCACACATACAGAAACTGTACAAGCAAACGCACACACACACACACATTCATGCATGCAAACACACATGCACAGAGTTTTGAAATAGTGAATTATTCCTCCATATTTGAAGAGTTTCTCCTATTCACTTTAAATAACAGCACTTTTCGTAGTTGGATTTCATCTTCATCATTCATCATCATCATCATCATTTATGTCCCAGCAATACTCAAGCACGCATGGACAGCCTGTTATGGCAGTTCTCCAGTTGTTCCTATCCTGGGCAGTTCTAGATGCTTCTGTTTTTGTCATACCCAAGGTTCCACAGTCTTCCTTTATGTTGACTATCCAGCATTTTGGGTACCTTCATCTTTACCTTATCCTAACATGGATTTCATTTTAGACTCTTCTAAATCAGTTCCCATGTCCAAACAAAGAAACAGATGCAAACAAAGACTGAGTCATTAGGGTTTATTTACCTGTCACATGACGCCCCCTTTTCCTTCTTTGATCAAGATTCTATATACCTTAGCAGACGCACAAATGACTATAGAATACATCAATGGAATTTAGGTGTTTTAGAAGAATAGAAGCTTTGATAATAATAATAATAATTAATAATAATAATCTATGCCTATTATAATGTTTCTACTTTCCATGAAGACATAGAGCATTGTTCAGTATCCATCAAATCTCTGAAAAGGCAAGCTGTTACACTGATGATAGCAAACAAGAAACACACACACATGCATGCACACACACACGTGCCCTCACACATGCAACCATACATGCACAGAGTCTGTTTCCAGATCTGTTCACTGAAGAACTATTCATACCATCAGAATACTGGAAGCAAAGAATGTCACCAGTGAGAAGGAGAAACAGGCTGAGTTACCTCTGAAGGCGTAAGTCATAAACAATCCCACACCAGTTGGGAATTAAAGGGGTATTTATTTTAAGGGCAAAACTTACAAAACACCAACAGTCAGCAAAGGAAGCCTAGTCGCCAGAAGCGGAGCCAGAGCCAGAGAGCGAGCGGAGGGCAGTTGCTGCTTTTATAAAGAGAGAGAGACCATGCCCCAATGGGCTGGTATCTCAGCGGCTATTGGCTGAAAGAGCGGAAGGAGCTCCCACAACATGCCTCTATAAATCCACATGACAGAGTTGTATGCAGTTATGAAAAGAAACAAGAATTTTCTCTCTCTTTCTGTGTCTCTGTCTCTCTCCCCATATGCTTAGTTCTGTATACTGCAAACTCTGAAAAATACAGTAGAGAGGAGTGTAAAAAAAAGTCTGAGGCGTATGTATGTATATTATAGTATTACACTATAGCTATAAAGGAAGGGGCCAAGTAGGCTGAGGCGGGAGGAAGAGTGTGGACTGATTTTCTGTGTCTCCATACCAGGTGGGCTGGAGAGAAGGTCCTAGGGAGAGGGCTCTGGGATCTGGCAAGACCCAAAGGGTGGGAGAGGAACTGGGAGGTAGTCAAAAAGCCACAATGTAACAAAACTACAATTATTCTTTTAAAAAAATCTAAGAAAATATGGTCAATAATTACAAATGAACAGTCAACACACAGAGAAACAGTGATTTTGACTTGCCATCCCTTCATTATAAGCATACAAAGCCATATATAAGTTTTTTGGACTCCTCCCCCCTCATAAACATCATTACACCCAACCAATATCAATCAAGCCTTAAATATTAATTTATAAGAAACACTGGAAACAGAAGAATAAAGTATCCAAAATGAATATAAACAGAAAGCATTCAGCATATGCAAAATGCTAAATGACAGGTGGTATTTATTAAACTAGAGACCATAGGGGTGGATGAAAATGAATATTGATGATAGCAAGATTTGGGGGGTAAGAAACCTAGAAAAAACAGAGGCAGGTGGAGGAGAAAATATTTATCTATGTGTTGATGATGATTGGTCTTATTGAGAATTCGATCAGATCCATTATACCATTGTCCTTGGGTAATGTGATAGTTAACATTGATTGCTAACTCGATAGGATCATGAATCACACAGTTTGGGGGATGTCTATGAGAAATTCCTAGATGGCCCTAATTGAGGTAGGAAAACGGTCTCTGAATGATGCATTCATGTGCTTAGGTCACAGAGTACAAAGCAGAAAGTGAGCTGAGCATCTCTCTCTATTTCCTGACTGCAGGTGAGATGTGAGCAGCTGCCTCACAGTCCTGCCAGCGGGGCTTCCTCCTCATGATGGACTGCACCCTCAGACAGGGAGACAGAATAGTCTCTTCCTTCCTTAGGTACTGTGTCCCTGCCATGAGGCTAGTAGCTAATATAGGTGCCTACTTCAAATTTTCCATAGTATTTTTGACAAAATTATTTACAAACATCATTATAAAACCAATAATATTTATAAATATTATAGGCGGAAATAGTTACATGTATAGGAAAATTTATAACCATGTCTATAGTCCTACTGTTAATAATACTCATGTTTAATGACTATCACATGTTATTCAAGATGCTGGCTATTTTAACAGATTAAATCACTGCAATGAGCCTGTGAGGTAGATATTATAAAAAAATCCCAATTTTAGAGATAGGATTACTAAATCTAAACACCTAATTTCAAATGATAAATGCTTTCTGTACCATCATGAGGACTTGTGCTTGCATCCTGAGCACCATGAAAGGGAAGGTAGGCATAGTGATACATGTTTGTAATTTCAGTCCTAGGAAGATGGAGAGAGGCAGATAGCCCCAAGACTCACCGACCAGCCAGCCTACTTTTCTTGGTGATCTCCAGGTCCCACTGCCCTCTGGCCTCCAGATACACATGTACACTTGTGCATACACACAAGTACACACACACTCACAGAGGGGGGAGAGAGAGGAAAAGGGAGGGAGGGAGGGGGGGAGAGGGAGAGGGAGAGAGAAAAAGGGAGGGAGGGAGAGAGAGACAAAAAGGGAGGGAGAGAGAGGGAGAGAGGGGGAGAGGGAGAGAGAAAAAGTGAGGGAGGGAGAAAGAGAGGGGAGAGGGAGAGACAAAAAGGGAGGGAGAGAGAGAGGGAGAGAGGGGGGAGAGGGAGAGAGAAAGNGAGGGAGGGAGGGAGGGGAGCATTTTGATTCACACAGAAAGTGACTGAGCCAGGAAGACCTTGGTGGCTACTTGTCTTCAGAGCTCATTCTGAAGCACTGCTTGGAATGTGTCATTGAGCTGAGTGGTCACGTTGTGAAGACTAAGAGCAAGCACAGCTGCTATCTACCCTGAGGTCTCTGCTGTGCCATGAACTGGCTGAATACTTCATAGCTGTAATCTCTAATTCAAGGCAATCTGCACAAGTAATCTGGTAACATCCATTTCACAGAGGAGAAAGCCAAAACTTACCAAGCGAGAAGTAACTCGTCCCTGATCACCTAGGCGATGGCAGAGATGTACTGTATCATTTAGCTACATCTATTGTGCTGCGGTTTGCGTGAGAAATGTTCCATACAGGCTTGTGTATTTGAGCAATTGGTGCCAGGAAGCAGTGCTGTTTGCAAAGGCGTTGGAACCTGTCGGAAGTGCTGGGGGTGGGGGTGGGCCTTGAAGTTTTATTATCTCCTCTTCTCGTTATCTATCTCTGCTTCCGGAATACAGATCAAATGTGATCACTCTGCTTTAAATAATATAGTTTTTGTGTGGTTATTTCGGGCTGAGCAGCGGCCTCCTCCAACACCTGACTGTCACGCCAGCTGCAGGATCCTGTGGCCATGCCTTCCCCCACCATGCTTGGCCTGTGTCCCTTCTGGAACCGTGAGCCAGAACAATCTTTCCCCCTCTATGTTGCAGCTTGCTAGCATCACAGCAGAATAAACAGGTACACGTGGGTCAAATTAGTCTCTGTTAAGGGTGGGATGTTCTGCTAACCTTGGATCGATTCCTCCAGTGTTACCGCTATAATTTAGCCAACCTGACTTGGCTGAAGCCTGAAGGGTGGGGCTCTCAGCGCTCTGCCGTCTCATCAGAAAGCTACCTTGGACTTGATCTCATGGTAGGATCAGAATTCCAGGAGCAATGGTACCCTCGGGCAGAGCATCCGTCTGGTGATACTCTTTAGACCAAGACACACGTGAATTATAGGCAAGATTCCAAAGTACAGAAAGGGGCTGGAACTGAAAAGATTGCCTGGCAGTTAAGAGCACTTCCTGCTCTGTGAGAAGACTCAAGTTTGCTTTGCAGCACCCAAGTCAGTCAGCCCAGAAGATCCAATTCTGTCGCTTGGTCTCCATGGTCACTACATTCATGACACACATATACGCACAAATAAAACTAAAAATAACTTTGTTTGAAAGTGGAGAAGGAAGTTCCATTTACTGTTAAAAGAAACTTAAAAGTGACAAGGTATACCGAGTCATCCAGAAACCATGTGAAAACTGCAGCCATTTCTTCCTACAAAACTATGCAGGAACCAACCCAGCTTTGTGAAATTTGGAAAGTATTGGGTACCTTTTCTTCATGTTAAGCTCTACTGAAAATTTGGATTGCCTCCCTCATCTGAACTTATCTCAAGCAGAATTCTCCACCGGGCGAAATTCCCAGTGCTCAGCCCAAGTACCAGAACAAGATAGCAAAGGTTTGCTGCTGCGACTTGCCCAAGGAGAGGATTACACTGTAGGGCAGCCAAGGATGCGATGCCATCGGGAAGAGCATTAGTAGAGGCCCCAGTTTGCAGGTAATGAGAGCCCCTGACAATCAACAACAGGCACGCAGCCATAATAGAATTTCAATGAGATAAATTCCACTTCCTACCCAAGTTTAGCCACTCAGGGAAGAAACAATTACCTTGTGAAAATGGAGCACTCTCCCTATATTATCCCTTCATTAAAATATTCAAATGAAGGTAACAACACAGTTATAAGCCCATTTATAAAGAAAAATAACATTAATGCATTTAGCACTAATGCGCTTACCTCGGAGCGTTTCTCAGAGATGTTAAAATGTGAAGTTTATAAAATGTTCAGTGATGTTGAACTTGAATTACAACCTAATGCTTGAATTGCTACATTTAACATTAAAAGCATGTTATTAATCTCCAATTTAAGGGAGAATAATTTTCACTCACTGTGCAGAATAAAAAAATATCCAGTTATGATGGAATTTCATTCAGATCAAATTTGCTTTAATTGCAATTCTATTAAATTAGAAATAGACATTTTATCCTGATATGATTCTTTGATGTCTCCAGTTTTAATGCTAATAAAAGCATTATCGCCACAGGTGTGAACTGCATTATGTACAATAATTAGGGCTTAAATTAAAGATGTGTCAGGCTACCCAAAAGTAATTTGGGAAACTAACACAAAGAATTAAACAAGGTGAAACTTTGGGGCATTTTTTTGTTCTCCATACCCTTTCTGACATTAGTTTTCGTTATTTTACTTTGTTTTTTATTTCAGTGGCAACAGTAATGCCATTAAGAGTAATACCTCTAAACCACAATAAATAAAACACTAAAAAGCAGCTGAGTAGAATATTTTGTAAACAATGAAAGACACTGTAGAATAAATATGTAATGAAATAAAAAGTGTAAACAATGAATATTAAGTCAATAAAAAGCAATATATTAGTATGGATAGCAGTTAATGCTTGCAAAATATGCATAGAAAAGTCTTAGAGAAAATGCAGCCAAATGTTGGTTGTTATTAATCTTCAAGTAGAGAATTACAGCAAATTTATCTTCTAAGGTTTCCTTTCTATATTTCTATATAATGATATAGTCATTATTATTTTACTTAGGGAATACAAGAACTCCAAAATGTATATAGCATGACTGAGCTTGTCACAATCAAAAAATATGTTGTACTTCTTGGATAAATCTAAATATCAGGATGCCTTTATATAGATAGTATCCCCTGGAAGTTAGCACAATGGGTGCACAGATCGATCAATGTACAGCTGGATGGATACATGAATCGATGGATAGAAGGATACATGCTTGGACTAATGTAAGGTGGTTACCTTGAAAGCAGGCAGACTTGAGTCTGGCTTCCCAGAAACCACATCAGAAAACAGACAACAGCAGCTGTGAAACTGTGTGGGGTTGGAGAGGTGACGATCAGTTACGAGCACCGGCTGCTCTTCCTGAGGATCTGGGTTTAATTCTAATCTTCCACATGGCATCTCACAATTGTCTCCTGTTTGGGGGGAACCAGACTTCTTTTTTGATCTCCATGGGAGCCAACACTCACATGGTGCCCCGGCATACAGGCAGACAAAACACTCATAAATATAAAACTAAATTAAGTCCACAAAGCAGAGCATGGTAGGGTGGATCTGTAATCCCAGCGCTGGGGCAACAGAGATAGGGGAATCCCTGGGTCTCAAAATCAGCTAGCCTAGCCTACTTGGTAAGCTCTAGGCCCCAGAGAGGCTGTCTCAAAAACCAAGGTGAATGGCTCCTGAGGAAGGACACCCTGGGTTGCCTCTGTCCTCTGTAAGTACGTGCACACAGGTGTGCATGCACTCAAACATTTTTAATAGTTCACCTGCTCACATGCAAGCTTACCACCTCCCACATGTGTGCGTGCATGCACACATACACACACACACACACACACACACATTACAGCTTCTAATAAACAAAATATCAGTATCATGTATGTGGCACCTCTCTGAAAGAGAGAGACCCCGGAAGTCCAGGGTCAGGGAGACTCCAGAAGTCCCCAAACAACAGAAGCAATTGGCATTGCTTTTTGTTTCCCACCCTTGCTAGATAGTAAGACCCAATTCCTGAAAATACCATATCCACTTTGGCTGCAGTATATAGAGAAATCAGCCTGGAATCAACCCAGAAACTTCTCTGATACAGGCCAGTTTCCATAGTGCAGGGAGCAAGTGAAGTCCTGAATGAATTGTGCTGCTGACATGGGCGCAGTCAGGTAAAGGACTAGTTCAGCTCCATGGGAGTGCTAATGCCTTCCTTAAGTGAGGCTAAGAGGGATGACGAGGTCTTCTTCAGGTCTAAGTGTTGACTGTACACAAAAGTGTTCCCTGTACCTTTCTTCTCCCAGATATTTACACCCTCAAGACAGTTCCCCTGCAGAGCCTGTTCCTACTGAGTTTAGCTAAATGTGCTTCTTTGTTCAGCTGTATGCCTTAATACTGCCCCCGTTTATCTGTATGCAATAACTCAGCTTCCTTTTGCAGTTGTATGAAACTCCCTCCTTAGTTCTACTGTATATAACCAACATGCTGAGCTTCAAGGTGCTGAGGCATCTCCATCAAAGAGCTCACTCTTCCCTATCTCAGCTTTTGTGTGTATATGTGTGCATGTGTGCGTGTGCACATGCATACACTCACATGTCTTTTGTATGTTCTCTTTTGCCCCTCATTGGGGTTCCAGGGGGGAGTCTCATGCCTGGAACTATAGGCCTGATTTAAAGCTCATGGCTAGGAAGATCACAGGACTTAGGGGAGAGCCTACTATTGTTTTGCTGAATGGTCATGTTGGAAACCTGCCTTCTAAATATTTATGTGGTGCTACTTCCAGTCTTGCTCTAAACAGCTTCTTTCTGCAGTAGGCAGCTGTGAAGGCAGAGGCTTATAACTAACTGGTCAAAGTGTGGAGAATCAGTCCTAAATTAGATGCAAACACACACAGCTCACAAACACACACACACTTGCCCACACAATTCACACATACACACTGGAACACTGACACAGCAAGGGCAGAGAGAATAGACCTGGCAGAGGGTGGGGAGAGGTGCTGAGAAATACTGACTTCGGAATATGACGAGGCCATTGTACTCATAAACACAAAGCAGCTGTGCTTACTTGTACGGGGTCAAATCTGTCAAACTTCTAGCATGGACGGAAGAAGGGCTCACAAAGTCCCACCTCTATCTGAGTTGTTGGTAGCCATTGGTGCTGGGGTAGGGATAGTTATTTCTCTTTGAGGATGTGGCCACTGGTATGTTAGCCATGCTCCGCTGGGCCATACCATACCATGTACATACGACAGTACTATTTGGATTCAGTGGGATATGTGTGTGTGTGTGTGTGTGTGTGTGTGTGTGTGCGTGTGTGTGTGTGTGGAGAGACAGAGAGACAGAGACAGAGACAGAGAAAGAGAGAGGAGGAGGAGAAGGGAACATGAAGTTAGGTTAGTGTTGGGAAAGGGTCTGGGAAAACCTGGGTGAGAGGTCACAGACAAGATAAAAAAATTGAAATTCTCAAAGAATAGACAAAACTATTGTGTGTATAGAAAGATTGTGTTCTGTTTGCTTCTTTGTTTTCTTCCCTTGAAGACCTAACTCGCTCCATTTACTGAAGAACATTGGAAGAGAGGTAGCCATTGTGACTGCGCAATGTTCATCTTAGAAATGAATCAGATTTGGGCATATAACTCTTATAACTAGACGGAAACAGCCTCAACCCTGGCGCTGGAGATGAAAATGTACCTCTGTTCACAGAGAAGTAAATTGACCTAGATATGGCAAAGCAGTGTTAGACTTCTGCAGTTTTTTTTCCTAACCTTTGTTAAATATTTTATTAATGTCTGCACCCACTCTGTGTCAGGAAACAACCATATGCTGTTGAAAAGGCAAAAATAAATGAAGACATGTTTTCTGCCCTCAGGGTTGGTTGGAATAGAGCAAAGGGAGTGGGCTTTGAAATCTCATGTTCCTAGGGCCAAATTCAAACTCTCCTGGTTGAGTGGCAAGTGACTCACCCTACTCGAGCTCCAATACCTTCATTTAAATATAATGATTCTCTACCCTTTCTTATTAAACCATATAATATAAAAATAAGTCATCCAGAATAAGACACCCAGGCAGTATCATAAAAGAATAAGAAGCCACAGTAAAAACGTCATGCACGTATTGGAGCTTGAAGAAGGCTTGAATTACCTGATTTCATTTCTTCCCAGTCCTGTTTTCTCTAACTGCTGAGGACAAAGGGGGATCTTCTGTAGCTACAGAAATCTGACACTTTCAAGAATAGTTATGGTGGCCAGCACAGAGGTTTCGGGACATACTGGAAATAGTGTGGACTTGGAGTTCTCCTTGGTGTCCTTATTCTTTGTTCTCTCTGAATCTAAATCTCTGTTCTAAAATGAGGCTCAAAGCAACACATACAGATTAGCTGTTTAGTTTCTGTGAGTCAGGAGGCAGGATTTGCCTAAATTGGCTTCTCTTATGCTGCCTTTGCAGGCTGTAATCAGACTAGCCAGGGTCTCATCCCAAGGATTAACTGGGGAGGAACCAGCTTCCAAACTCAAGCGCCCATTCACACAGCATCTAGTAGATTTAGGCCCTGGAAGTCTGCTGATTAAAGGCCAGCACCGGTTTCTTAGTGTATGGTTTCTCATAGGGTTGCTCACAAGGTGGCAACCTGCTTACTCAGACATGGTGAGACAGAGACAAATGAAAGACAGAGGGAGAGAGACAGGGAGAAAAGAGGAAAAGGGAAAAAGAGGTGGAAGGGACAGAGAAATGGAGAGAAGGAGTTAACATATACACACAATACTTGTTCCTATCAGGAGAGGAGGGGAGGGGGAGAGGGGTGGGGAGGGGAGGAGAGCAGGACAGATTACTATCTCAGGGAAACCATCACTTGCTTTTGTTTCACCAGTACAATGAAAGCTCTTATTTAGGTCCAGCCATACTTGAGGGATGGAGCAGGACTTTAGAAGATGACTACAAGCCTGTGAGGACTGATGCATCCCAGACCCCTTAGCACCATCTGATGGCTCACAAGAATGTCCGGGTGATGCTGGAGCCTGTGCCTTCAAGGTAGAACTCCTAGGAAAATAAGAGATTGGACCGTAGAGTCTAAATGCTAACTGAATATTCATCTCATCTCAGTGACTTGAGGTCTGAAGGCCAATTTCCTTGAGATATTGAAGTGAGTCAGGAGGAACAATATCTAAGACATCAAAAATGGCCAGCGCAAGCATACTTTAGTGGATGGCCCCACACCAATTCATATATGGGTAGCACTAATTAGATTCAGTGTGTTATTTTAAAAAAAACGGAGGACATGAAATTGAGAGGATACGTGGGGATGTCGGAAGTGAATTTGAACAAAAACATTGTATATGTGTATGAAATTCTCAACTAATGAATAAACGTAGTACATTAAAAATAATTGCTATTTTTTGCTGGGCGGTGGTGGTGCATGCCTTTAATTTCAGCACTCGGTAGGCAGAGGCAGGTGGATCTCTTTGAGTTCAAGGCCAGCCTGCTCTACAAGGATAGGCTCCAAAGCAAAAGAGAAACCCTATCTTGAAAAACAAAACAAAGCAAAAAGTATTTTTAAATTTTACCATTTATATACTTTTTTCTTTTCTGTTTTTACTTGCAGGTCTTTTGTGTGCATTGACTTTCACTTTAGTGTTTTTATGGGATGCTGGTGTATGCAAACTAGTGGGTCTTTGTTTTGTGTGCCTTTTCTTGAACCCATTTCATTCTGTTTGTCTGTTTTGTTTTACATTTTATTATTATGCCTTAGAAACCTGTCTGTTTTCTAATGACAGACAGAAAGGGGTGGATCTCCATGGCAGGAGAGGCGGGAGGAACTGAAAAGAGCAGAGAGGGGAACTAGTAATCGGGATATATTACATGAGGAAAAAATTATTTTTAATAAAAGGAAACATACTCATTGATCATAAAATGCTACATTAAAAACACGTATGGACCACATAGCAGGTTTTTTTTTAATCAGAATATCTCACAATTTCCAGGACACAGAAAGTTTAGTCGATAGCAATTCAACAATGATACTTTCTTTTGTCTCAGCAGATATTGGCTAGAATTGCATGGCTCCACTAGACAATCATGCAAATTCTAGAATTTCTACCCGGTTTAGTTGACCTTAACCTCCCATATCAAGTCCTCCTACTACTACAGCAATACTACCTCTTAAGGGCTGCCATAATACATGCATGAGACCATATACCAAGTGCCATTATGACACACACATCCCATAACTGTAGGTGGTATTATTATCCAGCTCATAAAAGGCAACTTAAGTTCCATTTCATAATTCAACTTTCCAAGTCTGAGCTTGAGAAATGTCACTCTTCCCATACTCTAAGAAACAACAAGTATTAACAAATATTACTTTAAGATTTATTTTTACTATTTTAAATTATGTATATTTCTTATGGTGATAGGTTATGTGCAGGTAAATGCAGGTACTCAAGGAAGCCTGTGGGAAGGGGTCTGCTATTCTGTAGTTGGAGTCATGGACAGTTGTGAACTATCTTATGTAGGTTCAGGTAATGAAGCTCAGGTCCTCTGCAAGAGTCATGGGCCTCAAACACTTATTTTCATCACATCTTGCTTCTTTTCTTAAGATGTAATTATTTATTTTGACTTTGGATATATAAATGTTTTGAACTCTGTG
>LOEQ01001750.1:236838-254175 GCA_001685075.1 Bramus lutescens
GTGTGTGTGTGTGTGTGTGTGTCTGTGTGTCTGTGTGTCTGTGTGTGTGTGTGTATAAAATGCTGTGGAATATTTGTCATTCGAATTGATTTATTAAAAAGCTAACCGACAGGTAGCCAGGCAGGAAGTATAGGCTGGACAGTAAAACTGAGAATGATGGCAAGAAGAAGGGTAGTCTTTGAGGAGTCATGCAGAGAGACGCAAGATGGGCACATCATGGTGAGAAAGGTACCAAGCCATGTGGCAAAGCATAAATAAGAAATATGCATTAATTTAAATGTAAGAGTTAGCTAGTAGCAAGCCTGAGCTATTGGCCAAGTGTTTATAATTAATATTAATTCTCAGTATTTTTATTTGGGACCTGCTGGCAGGACAGGAAAACTCTGCAAACAAATGGCACTTAATCTTCACTGTATTTATTTATGAGCTACTGGTAGTATGGAAAGACTCTATCAAAATTATAATTTATTGGGTGAGATTCATGCTCTGGTTCAACTCGCAGGGGTTGGTTTTTTTCCTTCTGCCATGTAAGTCCCAGGGATAAAGGCAGCATTTTAACCCACAGAGCCATCTTGCAGGCTACTAACTTCTGACAGTGAGCCACCATTCAGTTCAAGTCTACAGTGATCCAGGGCTTGAGAGGCAACATTTCTTACTTAAGAGGTCTGGACTCTCAGGTTCTGTTTTCTTCACCAACTTCCCTGGAATCACTGGGTCTTTTTCAAGCATTTGTTAACTGTGAATGTCAGTGCAGGGTGGTTGCTTGACTGTAGTCTGTGGTCTCTACTGTGTTTCAGATCTTTATAATGATACAACAAATTAAGTTAGTTTATTTAAATACTGTAGTCCAGTGCAGCCAGTTGACAGCCACCACAGGGTCTTGTTCTCTTGCCACATGGATGCTCGTCCCCATATGCCTTGTTCATGCTGCTGGTCCATCTGACCCAAGTTTACCACCAAACCCTCCATTCTCTGGAGGCCTCCTGTATCCTCCATTCATAGCCACTTCTCTCCAGCACTGACTGATTTTCTGTTACCTTACTTTAAGTCTGTGTTTCTGGACTTTGCTTGAAACGATCTCCTTTATTCTGCTGCTGACTTACTTGTTCTGGACCTCCCTGTTCTGGCACCTCAGGGACGTTGATGACTTGCTTTGCAGAGATGTTTACTGTCATCCTGCCACCCGTAACCCTGCTTGGCATTTGCTGGGAGAGGAAGGAGTAAAGAGGAGCAGGGAGAAGGAAGACAGGATGAAGAAAAGAGAAGAGGAAGGAAGAAAGAAGAAGAGGAGGGAAGAAAGGAGAAAGAATGGAAGGATATTGGGAGAGAGGGAGGGTGGAAGAGAGAGGGGGAGAAAGGAAGGATGGAGGAAGGAAGAAGAGGAAAGAGAAAAGGAAGGAGGAAGCTGGGTGAGATTTAGCTGGGAAGAAAGCCGGAGGCACAGACAGGCTAACTGGTGAGCTGGAAAAGAGCAGCAGGTAGGAGGATAAGGACTTAACTCCCACAGGACTCAATGCCTGTGTCTTCTCCTGTGTCCCCTCACTATCCTTTTATGCACAGGGGTTTCCTGAATAATGTCCATATTTTCTGCATTGGAAATAACCCCGCTGCTGTTCCAGGACTACCATTCTTGAGACAATTTCTTTGCCTCCGACTTCAGCTCTGCCCCTTCTTCATTTGTGCCTCTCCACACTCGGAGGCTCTTTTAGCAGGTGCTTGAAAGTAACAGAGAGCAGTCTCTCTCTCTCTCTCCTCTGTCTGCTGTTGGACATCCAGGAGTCTTCAGGGAAACGAGGATAAATAGCTCCACCTCTCTCTTTGCGCATGGCACCTGCTTCCTCACGAATGTCTGTCCATCGATTATTCTTAGATGAAGAGGAAGGACACACAGGTCTGTGATGGATTTGGATTCTTTTTTAAATTATGGTTTAAGATAGTTCACATCTCGACAATCTCTCTTGAGTTTTCACTTTGTACCAGACATGCAAAACATCCAAGTAAAAGAAGCACCTGGTTTTTGATAATTTTTAAGTACTTACTAAAAACAAGCACCAACACAAAAAAATAGAGAATTTAATCGAAAGAGAATCACTCTTGATCTCTACGGAAACGTAGCAAATTATCAAGACAGTTTCCAAGTCACCCCAAAGCTGTGTAAATGTCTCTCAGCACCAGAGGAGTAAAGCTAAATATTTACCACATGCCAAATGAAATTAAGATTTATCTGGCACCAAAGGAAAAAGAAAGAAAGCTCCTGAAATCCCATGCTACAAAGAGGAGCAGAGCCGGTGGAAAGGAAGGCGTTTGAACCATGTTTACAAGGGGCATTTCAATGTTTTTGAAAGTCCACTACTAAATAATGCATGTTTCTCAAGTGTAAAAATAAAGCAGACAAGTAGCCTTTTATTGAAAAAGCCTAACTCTCCAGATGGAAGAAGACTCCAGAAGCTGGGGTAATATGAGGTTTTTATCTTCCCAAGACGGTGGGGAGGTGTAGAGCAGAGGACCCCCGGGGCTTGTATGTGATTTGTAGTGTGTGTGTGTGTGTGAGAGAGAGACACAGAGAGAGAGACAGAGAGAGAGACAGAGAGAGAGAATAAGAGAGAAGACACAGAGAGAGAGAGGAGAGAGAGAGAATAAGAGAGAGAGACAGAGAGAGACAGAGAGAGAGAATAAGAGAGAAGACACAGAGAGAGAGAGAGAGGAGAGAGAGAGAAGACACACAGAGAGAGAGAATAAGAGAGAAGACAAAGAGAGAGAGACAGAGAGAGAGAGACAGAGAGAGAGACAGAGAGAGACAGAGAGAGNGAGAGAGAGGAGAGAGAGGAGAAAGAGAGGAGAGGGGGGAGAGAGAGAGAAGGAGAGAGAGAGGAGAGAGAGAGGGGGAGAGAGGGGCGATAAAGAGGGGGGAGAGAGAGAGAAAGAGAGAGATAGGGGAGAGAGAGACAGAGAGAGAGAGAGAGAGAGAGAGAGAGAACAAGGGGAGATGTGGAAATCGGACAGTAGGCTGTTGGATGCAGTAGTAGTGTTGGATTAGGAGGTAGACTGGACTATGTGGGTCAGGTCATAGGATCATAACTAAAACTCTTCCCTGTGAGCACAGTGCTTAAGTCCACTTATCTTGTAAAGGTGCTAGTGTTTCAGTTTAGTGGTAGAGGCTTACCTGGCATACATGAAGCTTTGGGTTCCAATACTGCATACATACAAAATATAATATAAAAAAATTGGCCAGCCAGGTGATTCGGTGGGTAAAGATGCATGCAGCTTTATAATCTTTCTGAACTTTATAATCTGGGTTCAATATCCTGGAAGCCATGTGGTGAAAGGAGAGTATGAGCTCCCAGAAGCTTTTCTCTAGCATCCACAAGCACACTGCAATGAACAACCTCCATATATACATACACACATAATAAACAAATACTTATAACCATTAAAAATGGTAATATGGGAATGAATAAATAAATTGAGTTACTGCTCAATAACTAGTAGAGTGTTTTAAGAAAGGGCCTCTTATGACCCTGACTGGCTTTAAGCTCCCCATGTAGCTGAGGATGACTGAATTTCTAATCCTGTCTCTACCTCCCTAGTGCTGGGATTGTGGTCATTCAGCATCATGCCCAGTGTATACATAGTCCTTGGTCTGGAACCCGGGACTTTGTGTATGCTAGCCAATCATCTTTCAGTTAGGATTCATCCTCAACTCCCCAAACTGGGATCTTTTTCAGCAACTCATCTGTGTTCTCACTTATTCATCTAATTTTAATGAAGAGATACAAGGATATACACTACCCAGATTCTGACTAGGTGCTGTAGGAGGTCCTTCTGTCTTTGTGTTGCTTCTATTAGTTAAAAAAGAAACTGCTTTGGGCCAGTTGATAGGACAGAACTTAGGTAGGCGGAGAAGACAGAACTGAATGCTGGGAAGAAGAAAGCAGAGTAAGGGAGAAGCCATGAATCCTCCGCCTGAGATGGACACCAGTTAGAATCTTTCCCAGGGAAGCCACTGCCACATGGCGATATACAGATTAATAGAAATGGGTTAAATCAAGATGTAGGAATTAGCCAATAAGAAACTAGAGCTAATGGGCCAAGCAGTATTTTAATGAATACAGTTTCTGTGTGGTTGTTTCAGGTGTAAGCTAGCTGGGCGGCCAGAATGAATAAGCAGCCTCTCTTCTACAACAACTAGGGAATGCCCACTATTATTTTCTCGACTCATACTGCTTGTGAACATCTAGTTATTCCTCTGTCAATGGGTTTAACCAACTTCAGACAAAAATGACTCAAAGAAACTCGACATCAGCATGGAACATGCAACAAATACATGGATAATAATGGGGGTGCAGCATCTATGAAGGACTAACAGGAACATGGATACATGCGGATGAACTATGAAGACATGGTGCTCAGTGAGAAGTCAGTCATGGAAGACAACATATGGGAATGGAGAGATAGCTTTGTCCTCTTCAGTCCCGGGGAACCTGATGACCTACACACCCAGACACACACCCAGACACACACAGACACACACAGACACACACAGACACACTCACGCATGAACACACACACATGCCATCACCATCATACATACAATTTTTTTTATAAATTTTATTTATTTGTTTATTTATTATGTATACAATACTCTGCCTGCGTGTATCCCTGCAGGGCCAGAAGAGGGCACCAAATCTCATTATAGATGGTTGTGAGCCACTATGTGGTTGGAAGGAATTGAACTCAGGACCTTTGGAAGAGTAGGCAGAGCTCTTAACTACTGAGCCATCTGTCCAACCCCCCATATAATTTTTTAATAAATAAAATACAATCTTAGCTGGGTGGTGCTGGTGCATGCCTTTAATCCCAGCAGTCAGAGGCAGGTGAATATCTGAGTTCAAGGCCAGTCTGGTCTATAAAGTGAGTTCCAGGACAGCCAGGGTTATTACATAAAGAAACCCTGTCTTACAAAAGCAAAAATAAATAAATAAAATAAAGCCTTAAAAAATAAGCATTGTATGATTCCTTTTCTATGAAAACATCAGGGAGACTAACATTTAGAAAATAAAACTGAGGGGTCATGAAGGTGGTTCAGTGGGTAAGGGCACTTGCCCCCAAACCTGAGGACCAGAGTTTCATCTCCAGGAACCAATGCCTGCAGGTTCTCTTCTGACCAAGATATGCTTTGGCATATCCGCTTCCAACTCACACATAGTGACCCACACTAAATAATAACTATAATAAACAATACTATAAAATTAACACGAAGGAAAGTTGAGTCACGGTTTTGAGGCACCAAGATTAGCCAGAGTATGGGAATGAGTGCCAGTGAATCTGAGGGCTTCAAGGCATAGGTAAATTCTTTAAAATGGCCATGCTGTTTACATAGCTCCCTAAATGTGCCATCTTACTCACACTTTAAACAGGTTAATTTCATGGTATATAAATTCCATCTCATCGAAACTACCTTGAAAAAAGTCAAAGGCCAAAACTCATGGAATGGGGCAGAGTTATTTTAGGTTATGAAAACATGTGACATAACTGCTTAGTAGTTTTCTTATTTATTTACTTTGCTATTGGCCCAGCCTGGTCTGGGGCTCCCTGTGTAGTTAAGGATGACTTTAAACTCCCAGTCTTGAGGTCATAGAGTCACTCTCCAGTACCCAAACCAAAAACATACAAAATTAAAACCCCAATCTTGTTTTCTCTCATCCTGTTTTCAGTTGGGTATCAATTACAAATTCCTTGCAGGAACAGACTTTAGAGAGTTGGGAAACACGGAGGAAAACTGCAGAGCAAACCAGATCGTACTCCCCTCTTTTTCAAAACGCATTAAAGCATCCATGGTGACAGTTCGTGTGTAGACCACATCACATTATACAGGGCAAAGAAGGGCTTTGATTTTCTTTCGTCTTTCTCAGGCTTCCATCCAGAAGTCCCCACTCTCACCTTTTCCTCCTTTGTCTTAGATTCATTCAAAATGAACACAGGGCAATAGCACCAGACTGAAATCCTAGACCCTGTGAAACAGACACACTGTGTAACCCAGTGCCTTGTTCACGGTGGGATGCAGACACACTGCGTAACTCAGTCCTGGTCCATGGTGGGATGCAGTCACAGGTGGCTCCCTTTCTAGGGAGATGACTGTTATTCTTATTTTACCAATACCATTTTCTCCCAGGTTGCCGAACAGTCTATTTTAAATATGACTTTGGTTTGTTTCCTTGATCTATTTTAGCGATATTCCACAGTTCATACATGAATATACTTATTGTACATATATTGCTTGCCTGCATATGTGTACACACACCACAAATGCATCTGGAGGTCAGAGGACAGCTGATAGGAGGAGCTGGTTCTATTATTCCATTCTGTTAGTCTCAGAAGGCTAAATCCAAGTTTCCAGGATTGACAACACAGGTGGAAAAAAATTGATTTCCAATAAATAAAATAAAAACATCCTTTTTATAGTTTCATGGACATATTGCTATCCTCTGTCTTTCTTTACTACTGATACAATCTTCTGGAAGTTCACCCACCTAACTGAGTATATCTTGATAGCTACAACTACTCCAGCCACCTCATTTCTCCAGCCTCAAATGGAAATAAAATCAAGAATCCTGTTCTAAGCAGTGTCTGCCCATTCAGCAGCACTTCACAAGTGTGGGGTGATTTGTCGCTTGAACGATTGAGACAAACACTTGGCAGAAGATAGAAAGAAGTGGGATGAGACCCTAATTGGAATATTTGTCTCATTTATTCTTGATAATGTGCCATATTCCGCTCCATTGGCCAGAGGTGATTGTTCACAAGATGTCTTACACCTGGCATCCTTGCTTATGAAAACCAGATGTGAATCATTGTTACAAGCTAGTTGAGGGCTGGAGAAATGGCTCAGTGGTTAAGAGTACTTACTGCTCTGGCCGAGGACCCAAGTTCAGTTCCTGGCATTCATGTTAGATGGGTCACAGCCAGGGACTTTGACACCCTTCTTCTGGCTTGCACAGGCCCCTGCGCTCATGTGACCACGTGCGCGCGCGCGCGCGCGCACACACACACACACACACACACACACAAAAATAAAATCAATCACTTTAAAAGAAACTTTTGAAAAGTAAGAGCAAGACCACTTTCTTGTCACTGCTGCTATACTTTCCCATTCTCTATTTATATAAAGATTTGCTTTATTTTTAATGGTCGGGGGAACAAAATTACAGGAGAGTATTTATGAACATTCAATGCCTGTGTCTGTGAGGAAATGTGAAGTCCCATGGCCGCCATTGCTTGGGTCATGCTCATGTATAGGCTTCCCCAACTTCACTCTCCCACAAACAAGTCTGGAATTCCAGGGAGGAAAGGAGGGGAGGACCTTCCATGAGCCTGCCTATGAATCCAATTATCCAGCAGACACCCCAGGTGTTAGGATCCCAGGAGAATGAGCGTCACCCTAATTCTTACTCCTGATATAGAAGTTAA
The DNA here is from genome assembly GCA_001685075.1 of Bramus lutescens. NCBI lineage: Eukaryota > Metazoa > Chordata > Mammalia > Rodentia > Cricetidae > Bramus > Bramus lutescens. The sequence goes on from LOEQ01001750.1 coordinate 244,306, forward strand.
AAGCCTCAGGCTACCTCCCTCCAGGGAATCATAGACTGCACAATTCCAATTGTGTTCTATGGACTACTCCTCAGCCATTGACATGAAACCTCCCGTTTTCTGGAACCTATAGGAAGGGATCCAGTCTCCTCAGACCCCACCGTACCCTCTGTTCATGGTGTTCATGACTCTTCTAACAAATTGTTCATTCAAAAGAGCAGTCCATTCAGTAAGTGTCCCCCTGAGGCTGCACAGGAGACTTTCTGTCTAATTTAGGATTTCTATTGCTGTGAAGAGACACCATGAACACAGCAACTCTTGTAAATGAAAACATTTAACTGGGACTGGCTTGTGTTTTCAGAGATTTAGTCCATTATCATCATGGCAGGAAGTATGACTGTGTGTAGGCAGACATGGTGTTGGACAAGAAACTGGAAGTTCTATATCTTGATCTACAGGCAACAGGATGTGAACTGAGTTACACTGAGCATAACTTGAGCATAGGAAACCTGAAAGCCAACCTCCACAGTAACACATTTCCTCCAACAAGGCTGTACCCACTCCAACAAAGCCACTCCTCCTAATAGTGCCACTCCCAGTGAGCCTGAGGAGGTCAGTTACATTCAAACTGCCACACTTTCCCATCTTGGAGGACTCTACTCATTCACATTATGCAGAAATTCAGATCATGTGATCTGCACAGTAGGTGGTTTTTACTGTCAACCCGTGCAGAGAATGTCTTCCTGGCTGCTGTCTGCCAGCATGAAAGTAGACCTGTCCTTCAAGGAAGGGTATTGCTCAGGACAGGTGCAATGCGGGAGATAAGACCTGCAAACCACAGTGTTGACTTGGAGTAGCAATGATCATTCAGAAAATTAATATTTCAACCAAACAGGGAGAACTCAATAAGGGAAAGGATTGCTGGCTTTTTCTTCTTCCCACCCTCCACCCCCTGACCCTTGACTGCTATTGACTTTATATCTGCATAGTTGTTTGCCTTTCTCTTTTATTGCTGACTAATTGAATTAAGGTAGCAAAAGAAAAAAAAAGAAGTAAAAAAAACACTTCAGACTTAGTTGTTTACAAACTCCTATAAATAATGCACAGGTGAAGAAGACAGAGGTGTTCATTGCTGCTCAGAGCAAATCCAGAATCAAGGCTTTTTTTTGTTTTGTTTTCAAACTTGCTCACTCTTTTTTTTTAAATATTATTTCTTTTAAAACTGTAATATAATTACATTATTTCCCCCTTCTCTTTCCCAGTCCAAACCCTCCCACATACTCTTCCTAACTCTCTTTGAAATTCATGGTCTTTTTTTTTATTATTTGCTGCTGTAAACATATATGTATATGAATCTATATGTATATGATGCATGTGTATATTTATAAGTATGTATACATGTATTACTGAATACATAATACAAACTGCTCAGTCTGTATAAAGTTACTTGTATTTATGTAAACCTAAAGATACAAATTAACATCAACCCATCAATAGATGATTTCAATACCCAGTTTTATCCAACAGACAGGTCATCTGGACCAAATAGCATGCTTGTTTAGCTTTTCTTTAGCTCTGGTATGTAGACTTTGGGTAGATGAGTATTTCCTGAGAAAGGCATGGAACCACCCTGCCTGGTCTGGAGACATTCTCAACCATGAGGCTTTTGTTTGCAGTGTAGAGAGGCAAGGCGATGAGGAAAGTATCCAAATGTTAGTCTTTAAAGCGTAGGGAAGGGAGGCAGAGCTCGCCAATGTCACTCTCAGCAGCCTGAGATGTCCTCCTCAACTTTTAGAGACAACCACTCAGGCCAAACGAGGATCAAGACGTTGATGGTGAAGACTTTTATGACCAGCTGGTTTAAGAGTGAGAGCTGGAGATTATGTTAAAGATATTTGCTAAAGGCTTAAGCACAAGAAGTAGGAGGAAAAGCGGCCCTCATGAGAAGGCAGGGCGCAGCTGAGAGGCCTGGCGGGGATGGACCTCTTAAAGGTTACATTGTAGCTCACAGTTTCACAGTAGCCAGACCAGGATTTGGGTGGGGTTTGAAGTTACTGTGTTGTTCCTGGCTCCTGACAGGCAAGTCTAGCTCACAGGGATTCAAGAAGGTAGATTCTTTATTATGAGCAAAGCTGAGTTCTGTTTGAGGTTATCAGACAGGGTCTAGGGAAAGGAATGTAGTCTTCTCAAGTTCCTATACCTTGAGTTCTTTGGTCTGGGTCACTGATACTTTAGCATAAAATATGGACATGTTGAAAATGTGAGCAGCCTTTGTCAACAGTCTTTACAATGGATGTTGTTGTTTACGCTGGAGTTCTTGCTTCTCTCTCAGCTGCCAGGGGCTTTGCTCCCACTGCTGGATCTTGGGATCCTTTCCTTTTCATTATCAGGTCCCCATAATTTCTCTGTCTCTCTGTCTATCTGGCCTGTAAAGCTTATGCCTTCTATTTTCTTTAAAAGCTTTCTGACAAGACGTGGAGCAGGAATTTGGGGCCAGCCAATTGATTCCTCCTTCCGTTTTCAAGATGATGAGTCTTAGCAAGGGGAAGCCTTGGGGAGAAGGCTCAGGGGGTAAAGTGTTTGTCTTGCACATAATCATGAGGTCCAATCCACAGCACCCATGTTAAAGCTAGGTATGGAGGCACTCCCTGCAATCCCAGCACTGGAGGGATAGAGACAGGCAGATCCCTGGGTCTCACTGGCCAACCAGCCTAACCAAATTGGTGAGCTCCTGACCAGTGAGAACCACAACACAAGGTCAAAAGGCATCTGAAGCTGACCTCTGGCCTTTACATGAACATGAACACAGATACGCACACATACATAACAGAACATGGATACAAAAACCAAAAAGAATTCTATCCAGACCTTATGCTCCTTGATTATCATCCTAGACACTTTCAAGGCTGTCAGGTTTATAAAATGAGTTCAAGGACATCCAGACAACTTAATGATACCCTGTCTCAAAGTAGGAAGCAAAAAGGGTTGGGATGTAGCTCTGTGATAGATTGCTCACCTAGCAGGCATGAGACCCCACTTTCAATCCCCAGTATCAATCAATCAATCAATAAAAATAATAAAATCTTTACATGAATCCCAGGATCCTAAGAGTTGAGTTTGGAGGCACTTTGAGATGGGGTACTTACATCCTACCTGAAAGCAACTAAGTCACCTATTTTTTTTTTAATCTGGTTAAGGCTGGAAATTGAGCCCAGGACCTTGCATGTGGTAAGCAAACCCTTCATCACTGAGCTAGAATCTCATCCCTCCTTTAATTTAGAGAAATACTTTAAGACTGGGTGGGTCTTGAGTTCACCTGGTAGCCCAGGCAGGGCTTGAACTTGTGATCATCTTCTGTCAGCCTCTCGAGTTGCTGGGATGGTGCACATCCACCAACAGAGGATGGCTTAAAGTGAGCACTCTTACACTCTGAGAACACAGAGGTCGCAATCTCTCTGGACCGCCTCAACACTTGCCTACCAGACCAGAAAGGATGCTTGGAATCAACACAACGTAATTTGACAGGAGTTTGAAAAGGGGCATGTTTTTCTTTAAAGATATTTAGTTATGGCTTGGATACAACACATATCTTATCATGCTCAATTGCATGCTAAAATTAACACTTAGAAGCAGTTTTTACTTAAATACATTGGCTCTTTGCATGGGCCCAGAAGTAACTAAAGACAGAAGCAAAGCCTGGCATGTCCGCTTTTATTTTTTGTCCATCGCCTCTCCTTTGGCTCACCTGCTTTCTTTTATAGATGCTAATTACTCAGAGAGAGTGCCTATATGCATAGCCCACCCCCTGAATGCTCAGAGATAAATGGGCATCCCAAACCTTCAGTCACCTTTCATCCCAAGAACAGCAGAACTTTGAAGCACAGACCTCTTCACAGATGGTGGTAACTATCCATGGGGATAATGCTGTATCCTGGGTTGAAAATGATCATTGCCTGGGGGCCAAATTGGTTCCCAAGTAATGCACACAGTTCAGATCACCTTGTAGTACCAGCAATAAAATAATAACTTGAATACAAAAAGGGCACCTTGGGCAGGCAAGGTGGTTCAGTGGGAAAGAGTACCTACTGCCTAGCCTAATGACCTAAGTGTAAGCCCCAAGGCCCAAAGGGCAGAGGAAGAGAAGTGAGTCACACAAGGTGTGCTCTAGCCTCCAGCAGAGGCTATGATATGCACACCCCACACAAGTACATAAACAAATGCAATTTTAAAATAAAAAAATGAAAAGACTTTGAACTTTGACTATGTATACCACCTCACCGGAGCTTCAGTTCTCATTTCTGTGTTTAAACCCTGAGTTCCTATCAGTACCACAAAGATGATTGCAGTAACTAGGCCACTTTCTGCTCCTTCTTCTCTATGTGGCCACATTGAATGAATGTCCGCTCTTCTATTTTCAGAATTACAGTCCCTTGAGTTGATGTATTTGAGATTGGTGGTGGAGCCAGTTACAATGACAGAGTTCAGATCTTGTCAGAGCTTCAGCAAACCTAAGGCCTGGCAGCTTCCTTCCCTTGAACTCTACCACTTTAACCCAGACAGGCTACCATTCTTTGTTCCTTCTTTACCCTGCAGAAGAAGAAGAAGAAAGGAGGAGGAGGAGGAGAAGGAGGAGGAAGAGGAGGAAAAGGAGGAGGAGGAGGAAGAGGAGGAAAAGGAGGAGGAGGAGGAGAAGGAGGAGGAAGAGGAGGAAAAGGAGGAAGAGGAGGAGGAGGAGGAGGAGGAGGAGGAGGAGGAAAAGGAGGAGGAGGAAGAGAGTTCAAAAGCTGTCTTTGAACATTGTGGTGTTTTCTGCTTGGAATCCTAGCACTCTGGAGCCGGGGTTTAAGGACCATGCAGTGAGAACAAGCTCAGAAAGAAAAGGAAAAAGATTAGGTCTTCATTTCTATGCCGTCCTCCATCCCTGCTACCATGCTTCACCCCATCACCATGTGCCATCTCTGTCACAGTCTAAGCCAACATCTCTGCACAGAGAAGTGCAGAGGGCCTGATTCGGCCCCTCATTCCAAGTCTGCATCTCCCTCTCCTTCACTTGCCTGGCTTCAGTTCTCCTTACAAGGGACTGTGGTACCCGCTTAGGCCTCGGCAAGAGGCTCTAGCCGGGAAGCAAATCCGTGTCATGGGAGGTCCTGCCTCAGAGCAGAGTCTTTCAAAGAGGGTGACAGACAATAGCAAGGACTGCATCTTTAAACTATCCCCATAATGGTCTCTGACCCCGTGGCCCCACAATATTGCTGAAAATTCTATTGTCTTCTCTCTCTCTCTCTCTCTCTCTCTCTCTCTCTCTCTCTCTCTCTCTCAGCCTCTCTCTGCTCTAGGAACAAAGAAAACTTTTATTTAAGAAAAGAGCCAAAGATCAAATGCAGTCTTAACTTTTTTATATATCCGTGGAGCCCAGAGCACTGCTCACGGTAAGGGGAGGGTGGGAGTCGGGACGATGGAGTAGGAAGCTGTGCCTAGGAGCCACTGACATCAGATGGGATGGCAATCCTTTCAGAAGAACTTGTCACCTCTAATTACATTCCCTGACTCTGGCTGAATGCTACTTCAGAAACAGAATACTTTGATGTGAAAAAGAAAACATAACAACTTTCACCTTTTCCTATTGACACCACGTGCAATGAGAGGGCTAAGGCCTTTAATGTTGAATTATCTGAACAGCTCTCTAGGAGATTATGGAAATGGCATGCTTTTAATCCTTCTATAATATTGGAACCCAAAGGAGAAAAATGTGATTCATTTAGAAAGACCGGTATTAATTTCTCAGGGCAGCCATGACAAGCGATTGGGTTAAAAATAACAGCTGGGGCTTGGGAGACAGAGCAGTGAGTAAAAGAACTCACTGTACAAGGGTAAGGGCCCTAGTTCAAATCCCCAGTACCCCCGTAAACTCTGGATACTGCAGTGCACATCTGTAACCACAGTGTTCCTACAGCATGATGGGAGGTGGAGGCATGAAAATCCTGGGGACTTGAGGACTTGAGGCCTAGCTAATTTGGTGTGTGTGCAAGCAAGCAACAGAAGCACTCTTCCAAAGAGTATAAGGAGAGAGGGCTGACACATTCCTCTGGCTTCCGCCTGAGGGCCTGCAAGGGCGGGGGAGGGAGACGTGGGACAGTTAAGGGAGAGGGCATGAGAAGCCTCAGTGGGTAAATGTGACCCTTGCCGTATTAGGACCTCCGCACATGTTGTAAACGTGATTCAAATTGAAAAAAAAAAAAGACAATGACAAAGTAAAGAGAAACTTGGTAATTTCTAATTCAGGAGGCACAGGGGTGAGTTTCAATTCCTCCTTGAGGCTCCTTGTTTACTAGATGCTATGCAGATGTCCTCTTGGTCATTTAGCAGAGCTGTGGCAGACACTGAAAGGGAGCACGGGGAAGTGTTCAGATACTGCAGCTTAGGTGTGTGCTGTCTTAGCTCAACGGGCTTGCATGCTAAGCAGCCTGCTACCCACTTTGTAAGCAGGCCTGAGTGGTGGCTTATCTTACTCAAGGTCATGGCTAATAAATTTATATGTAATAGAGCATTGCTATGTGTCAGACCTACATTAGGAGGTGGAAAAACATTGCATATGCTGGCGACCAGAACAAGGGTAACAGCTGCCTTCAAGGTGCTGTCAAGGCAGATGCCAGCTAAGACTCACAGAGAGGTGACTGCAGACACAGTAGTCCTGGGGCAAAGGACCTGGGTAGATGTGGTCAAAGAAAACAAACAAGAGTGGACAGTGCATATAGCAGATGTCAGTCCGTCTCACGCACCGCCAGGGCCATGCTCTCCAGAAGCACACAGAGGGCCTGTATGACACCTGATGGGATGATTGCCAGCAGAAAGAGAAGCGATGAAGCAGGTATGGCAGCGCTTGTCTGTAACGCCAGCGCTAGGATGGGGTGGGTTGAGGCAGAAGGATAAAGGGGCGAGGTTAACACAGTGGCAGAGCGAGACCCCTTTAAAATAATTAAGAAAACAGACAAGTGACGAAGCAATAATAAGTGTCATCATAGCCTTGGGAAAAATGAGAACACTGATACACCCTTGCACTCTTGGTGGTGGTGCAAATTAGCAGGGTCATGATGGTAGAGTCAATATTAAAAATAGACCCAAGATTCCACTTTGAGGTATGGCCTTGGACAGTTTGGGGCCATTATGACAGAACATCTAAGATTGTATGAATTATAAATAATAAACATTTCTTTCATAGTTTAAAATTTTGTGGTGCTCGTGTGTGTGTGCATGCATGAACATGTGTGTATGCATGTACATTTGTGTATATAATAACTGGGTATCTGGAGGGCATAAGGCATCCTTAGGTGCTGGTTCTCATCTTTCACCTTGAAATAGGATCACTCCATCACCATAAATTCCAGGCTAACTGACTAGCAAATTTCTGTGGATCTGGATCTCCCTCCCATCTCTCCTCAAGAGTGTTGTAATTCCAGATTTGCTCTGCTGTGTTCAGGCTTCACGGTGTTCTGGGAGTCAGAATGCTGATCCTCATGCTTGCAGAGCAAGCAGTTTACCCACTGATCTATTTCCTCAGTCCAGAGTTTGATTTCTTAGAGTTTCCTTATGATTCGCAGGTCAAGGGGTCCATGTCTGAGGAAGGCCTTCTCCAAGGAAGAGGGATCCGCATCCGGGGGGCCTTCATCCTAAAACAGAACGAGGAAGTAGAAGAGAGCAGCTGGGAGCTAAACAAGACTGAGTAACAAATCTGCTCTTGGGATAGCCAGCCTTCTCCTGAAGTGACATTAATCTCCTCCTGAGGATAGCCTGAACCACGAAGTAGAACCTTGAGATCTCACAACTAATCATCCCGATTAGACTGCACTTCTCAGCACTGTTCTAGTAAGAATCAAGTTTCCAGGACATGACCTTTGGGGAACACATTCAAACCAGAGTGGATACAGAATCCAAAGAACTGAAATTGGTGTTTTAAAGGGATATTCTTGGCAGCATTATTCATACTATTTAAGACATGGAAACAACACAAGCATCCATCCATGGATGAAAGGATAAAGAACATGTTCTCCATACATACACATGCACATACATATATGTACACACATATATATGTATGTATGTATACACACAGTGGAATATTGTTCAGCTTTAAGAACAAAAGACTCTTCCCATTTGTAACAACTCCAATGTATCTGGAGAGCATTGTCCCAAAACAATAAGCCAGGCACAGAAAGAGAAATACTAGAGTATCTCAGGCATACATGTAGATCTTAAAGTAATTGGGTTTGAGGAAGTAAAACGGTGTTTGTCTGGGGTGGGGGATGGGAAAAGACTGGCCACTGGGTCAAGTGGCTTTGGATATGCAGTACATGCACTGGGTCCTAGTTTAACAAGCTGCATTCTTTTTCACTTGAAAACTGATAAAAACAGATCTGAAGAACTGAACTCACTGCGAGAGAGTGCTTCTTGTAGACAAAGAGATCAGTTTTTTCTCTTGTGAGTCCTTCCACACTACAGCTCCTACACCAGCAAGAAATTCGAGCACTACACTACTTTCTCCACTGGTTTTTCTTCCAGCTCAAGGCCAGCAACTTTCTAAACAATCTCCAAAGGAGCCATAGCCAATACCAATGCTGAGATTCAGTTTGTTTGGTTTTGCAACCTAAAGAGCACAGGAATCAATCTTCCTGAAGGTGCTTCCTGCAAGCACACGAGCAGGCAAAATTCAAATAAGTTCTTTGTTTATTCTCTATTATTAAAACTTAAAACAGAGTGAGATGACTCAGCAGATAAAGAAGCTTGCAGCCAACCTTGAGGACGTGAGTTTGGTCCCTGGGACCCACATGGTAGAAAGGAGAGAACCAACGCCCTCAAGTTCTTGCTCTGTCTCTCTCTCCTTTCCCTCTCATCGCACGCGCGCACACACAAAATAATAATTTTAATCAAAATAAACAAATGAAGGAACAACCAAAACCCAATTTGCCATGTATCTGGAGTCATTTACTCGGAAGGAGTTTCTCCTTTTACAGAAGCCCTGGTGTCCCTCGCTCCATTTCCAAGGCTGATCTTAAAACCTGTCAGGCCTGACTCCCTAGAACCGATATCCAATTCCACGAGAGCGCGCTTGCATGCTGGTTATTCTCTAGTTCCACCCCCACTCACCTCCTTCCCTTTTCTTTCGCCATTGGAAATGAGTGTCAGCGACGGAAACTGCAGTGCTGTGGGCTGGAAACCCAAACCCATGAGCCTGCGCTGCTATTAAAATGCGATTTCATTGGAAGGAGGCCGAGGGAGATGGAGGCCTTCAGTGTAAAGGGCTTCTGAGAGAATATGTCAGGATGCCGTGAGGCTGGAAAGTTCGCCGGCCCGAGATTTGCTGCGTTCTGCTCTGCAGTCACAGTTGAAATCCAGTTGTCTAAAGTTGATGCAATTCAATAGAGTGCGACTTCTCCAGCGGCCGCGGCAAGCCGACCCCATTATTCTTCCCCAGCAAAGTGGGCATGCCGGGCTTGGGAACTTTTGAACTGTGTCCTCAACACTCAAAATCCAATTTCCCAGAGTTCTTCTCTGAAGAAAATAAAATGACTGTGTCTGCAATTGGTGGAGCTTACAGGATGCTTTCCCTCTTTCTCTTCCCTTTTGTTCCCTTTAAAGCGGTGAATGGATTTCTATTAGACTGCAGAGTTTAATTAAGCTCCTCCCAAACTACAGTAACCTGGGTGGTTAGCCTGATGGGGTTTGGGGATGATGAATCCACTGATTCTATCTGGTATCTTTGTTAGCATACTACCCTGGTTCATCTTTCTCCTGAACTCACCAAAATTTAGACTCACCGTGGGGACACATCTTGGAGTGTTTCTTGTAGTAATGAGGGGAGCAGGCCCTGTTTTTTGTCCTGCCCAGCTCCCGCAC
>LOEQ01001751.1:880-16890 GCA_001685075.1 Bramus lutescens
ATCTTCCTCTTGGAGAGGCAGCTTCGCTTCTGCCTCTCTCCCCACTTCTCTGCTCCCCCCACCGTTTTTCTCTCTCTCTGTCCTCTTTTCCTCCCCCCCCAAGTAATAAATATCCAATTCTATTCTGTATGATGTGTCTGTCCATGTGTCTCCCACCTGCTTGCCACTGGGAATCTGCACCTTCTGGGAACTCACCCTGGGCCCTGCCAGGGGCTGGCAGCTGGCTCTCCTGGTCAGGGACCCGCTGCTAGGGACCCGCAGGCAAATCATAACAATGAATATGGGTATTTAAGTTCCCTGCTGATGGGAAGAAAACGTTTGTTACCTTACAACCTAGATCAAAAGTCATTTATTTAAACATGCATGAATGTTAATTAATGAATTCTTTTTGAGTCCAGTAACATTGTTATCTTATCAATTCTTCTCTTACATTTTTAAATGCCCTCAAGTAAACACAAAGTTGTTTAGTAATTATGAGTATCATTGTCAAAATACAGTAACACGTTACTATTCAAACCAGTTGACCTAGTAATTCTCTCACTACAAATATAGTAGAGCAAATACAAACCAATTGTATATATCAGTGCTCACACAACATTATTATTACTTAGGAAAACTTAAAAGAGCTTAGAGAATAAGACAAGGTAGTTAAACAAATAATTTGAAGGAAATAAGAAGAAATCGCAGCATAAGTAAGAAAGGGCTGCAAACATATGTATAGTAGGGTTACGGTGCTTAAAAATTCTTGTTTTTTTCCCTCTACAGATCCCAATACTTTATATTATAAGTCATATAAACATTATTTTGAAAACATCAACCAGTGTCTCCTAGAAATTGCTGCATAAATAAGACCCGAAAAATGGTGATATCAATAGACATGATAGTACGGAAGAGAAGAATCTTATTGGGTTCTACCTCCAGACAAAACTACAGGCAACTAATGTCTGCTGAGAGGGAGAATTACCTTTGCCAGGGATGAACCTCTAATAAGGTACCCAATAGGAAAGCGGTCAGCCCTCAAACCACATAAACACAAACAATAAAATGACCACAGTAGGTTGTGCATACAAACACACACACAAACACACAACAATAATAAAGAAAACGAAGCTATCAATTCAAAAGTTAGGTTGGGTGCCATATGTAGAATGAATTGGAAGGAGGTGGCTTGGGAGGAGCTGGGAGGAAGACAAAATCAGGAATATATACATTTTAATATATATATTTATATATGTGTGTGTATATTATATATATAATTTGAAAGCATATATACTAAAACATATGCAATAAATAGGACCACATTTTAAAAGCTGTGGTTCTCCAACATTTCAATAGCATTATTAAATATTGAGGATTACAGCTCAGGGACAGAGCATTCACCAGTGTTCAGTCTCTACTACTGGATAAAATTTTTTTTCAAAGGAATGTTGAAGAATCCCAATAACAGAAAATAAAAATAATCCTAGAACTAACTTTATCCATTTACTGGAATTCAAAAGAATAAATTATAAGAATTAACTACTACATATAGACCTCATTTAATGGATTTATTTTAATTAGAAACATATATTTTTTCAGAAGAGGGGAAGTTTTATATGCCTTTATTTGGGAGGCATGGACAATAGTATTAAACAGTATTTACAAATATTCTTGTGGCAGAGATTTGTCATTTTCTTCTCAAACATTTATTCCTCTGTGTTCTTTCCCTACAGAGAAGAGCAAAAAAAAAAGCCTTTAATAGTAGATTTCCCACAATTCTTTGCTAGCTTGTTGCAGTCAGATTCAGCTGTGGAGAGCACAGAAGCTCTGTGTCCCTCTCCCACAAAGATCCTACTTCAAGTTTTCTTCCTTAAAAAACGGGGTGGGGGTTTTCCTGTGTCCCCTTATCCATTCTGCAGCTTATGTGTTCTAATTGTAGGAGCCAGACATGATAAGCTAAATATGATAAAAATCACCCAAAGGAAGTTCTTTACTTCCAACCATTATCACCTGCCAGATTAGGACTCAGCCATCAATAAGTTTAACAGAGGCCTGAGTCTCAGTAGTTTACCCTGAAGCAATACCACCCAAGAACAGACCCTCCAAAGGAAATGTCTAACATTCCAACTGTGGTAGATAGGACCACCTGCCAGAACACAGTCACCAGGACACCCCTAGACAAATGTCAGTCAATCAGGGGTCCTGAACCTCAGAAACCCCTCACCCCCACCTTTACTACTATTCTAACTGAGCTCGGGGCTCTCTGTTTATTCCAATACATTGGACTGGTGAAGAGGCAGAGTTTGCTTTTACATACGAGACTCGGTCTCCTTGTTGGTTTGGGGGGAACTTCAGGGATTTGGGCATAACACTAATCATTCTGAAATTTTATCTTTACAGCACTTGTAATTAAACATTTATTTGTGAGACTATCTGACATATGAACATCAGGGTTTTCTCCCTGGATACAATATAAGCTCTACTAGGTCATGGATTCTGTCAATTTTGCTTAATTATGTACCACCGGAACTCTACTTAAAGTCCAACGTTTAACAGATACAAAATGTATTATATTCTGCCTCCTGAGTAGTTATTTGAATTAATGGATAAGCTATTAAATAAACCAAAATTCAACTTAAGAGCTACCTTTAGACTTTCTGACCATTGTTATTTTATCCAACAATTAAAATCTTTATTTTTTCAACTAAATTTTCTTAGAAAAAATAAACTCCATCATGAGTTCTAAAAAATTATCAATTATATTGATTTACAGTGTGACTAGCCTGTATTTAACCTTAGTTACTCAAATTAACTTTTAGATTTTTTTCCTCCTCTGTATAGTTCTCACACTATGTCTCCAACCCAAATACTTACTGATGATTTGTTCACTTTAGATTTAGTTGGGATGTGATGAGTAGACAAAGAAAAGACATAAAAACATATTAGCTTTCTAAGATTAATGGCTATATTTTTCTTTTGGGAACTTGGAGACCTAAACTAAAATGTTTCCTCTCTGATCCTCAGTATCTGAAGCTGTAGCTAATGTAATTGCTTCCAAGGGGGAAATATTGCTTATATTTTTTGACTGACTGTCACAATGTTCTCAGCTAATCCCCCCGAAATGCCCAGCTCAATATAATTATAAGAACTCAGGGCAGAATCTTTCCGAGGCATCGTGAACAATAAACTTATGTGTCTCTCTGTGAAGGACTGTTAATTCCCAAAGAACAGAAGTTTGTTAAGATGATGACAACAGTTTCTGATTTTTAGATATCTGGTCCCTGAGGAAAAGGTGTAGTGGATTATGAGGGTGTCCCTGTGTCATAGCAAGTAAATGGAGTGACATAATTCTCCATTTGGCTGTTCTTGAGAGCAGGATTTATTGCATTAGTATATTGCTGCAGCTATTTATTGATTCGATCATTTAGTTGTGCACATCTGTCTATTCTGAAATTACCTGTTCACAATTCTCTGCTGTATGCACACCTTCCTCTTAAGTATTTCTCCTTGTCTCCAGGAATGCTTGGAAACATTTATACTTACGGATGTTTTGCCTGGAGCATTCTACCCCCTTGATATCTCCCTACAAAAAATGTGAAATTATGCCCAAAGGCCTTATTTAAACATATAATCCCTCCTCAGCACTTCCTATGCCTCCTTCCTCCTTTATATGCTCTCCACAGCATTTATCCCATAAAACACACCATTTTATTTCCTTTTCTTTTTGTCTATTTTCCTACTTCAGAGATAAAAGCTCCATAAGACAAAGATTTTTATCTCTTTTGTGGACTACTATATTTTCTGCCTTGATGCAGCTACTCAAAAAATATTGAGTAAACAAACAACTTTTCCATTACAAATACCCAATATAAAATATTTCCACAAGAGGACAATGGACTCAGTCAGTACAGAGTGCTTATTTCTGCAGATGCAATGCATTTCGTTGGAGGAAAGAGAAAGTTCTGATAAATAAGAAACTTTGATTATGACTGTATCAGCCTAGGCTCTCAGAGCTGTAAATCAGCAAAATGGGAGTTAAATATCAGTGGGGTGGATGATCGGGGCAGCAACTGCTCTGGCAGCTGAAAAGAATATGTTGGTGAAAAGTGATCCCATTAGGGTGCCTCTTTGCACTCCTTCCACCAGCTGCATTTATCAGTTAGTGTGGGGTGAGGAAGCACCTGATATGTAGGGGTAGAGATCTCAGTGAAACAACAAACAAACATCCCAAATAAGAGTAAGATGGTTATCTATAGTGTTCTAGTGGAGATGGTTCTCTATAGTCTTCAGGTGGTAAAATTACAACCTCCTATTCGTCTGTAAACCCCATAAGCCACCACAATGGCCAGCATGGAAATGTATACACAAGGTAAAATGGTAGCACTTATATTTCAGGGTTTTTAAAAAAAAGAAACAGGCACTTAACTGGATATGAGGCTCATTCCATAGGAGGAAATTTCTGCCTGGCACTGTAAACTGTTGAGGTCATGGACTCTCTATTGCCACATTCCTAAACCAGCACAATCCCCAACTACATCCTAAATACTATTCTTATATCCACAGATACATGTAGCTTTCATCCCTGTTCAAAGAAGACTCATTTTGCAGCAAACAAAAACCATCACAGAAAACCACAACTGGTCAAAAATGCAGAGAACAATTGAATATGGGGTGTTGATTCCCAGCTGTTACATCTACAACACAACCCCTTCACTTAGAGGTCAAGATGGAAAAGGGGAGCAAAAAGATTCTATGTACCAGAGGATGAGTAAGTTGGCTGTAAAAAGTGTTTCTGGACACGATAGAGAAGCTGCACTCACGAAATTTCAATCATATGGGTGCCTCAACAAGACATTAATAATGAAAACCCAAAATGACCTGTTGATAAGAATGGAGAGAATTTCACAAATTTCACTAAATCAAAAACTACAGGAACACATAAAGCAAAGAAAACCAGCCTATAAACCACAGTCCCAGAGAACTTAGACAACAATGAGAATACTAAGAGAGTCTTACAAAGATCTAATCTACATGGGAAGTAGAAAATGACAAGATCTCCTGAGTAAATTGGAAGCATGGGGACCTTAGGGGAGGGTTGAAGGGGAGAGGGGAGAGTCAGGGAGGGGAGCAGAAAAAATGTAGAGCCCAATAAAAGTAAAAAAAAAAATACAGGCAACCAATGGATTCTAAAAGAGGGAGAATTGGCCTTCTTCTGCAGGGACAAGACCCCTGGTAGCCTATCCAGTCTCAAGTGGGCAGCTTTAAACACATATACATGAAAGGTAACACTAAAGGACTCAGTACAGTGTGTGTGTGTGTGTGTGTGTGCGTGTGTGTGTACAAAACAACAACAATTAAAGAAGACGTGAATTTGAGAGGCAGCTGGGAGGATTCGGAAGAGTGAAAGGGAAGGGTGGAAATGATGTAAACACAGTACTTATAAAATGATCAAAAAACTAAAAAATTTAAATAAAAATTCAAAAAACTGTAGAGTAAATATAAATATGATAAAGTCCCTCCTTCTGAAGAGGACTAAATGTCTAATTTATTTCACAAAACAAATTACAAAATCTCATAAGATGGAAAGCAGAAAATCAGAGTGAAGACCATAAAGACATTATATTGCAGAAAATTCCCAGGAAAGAAAACAATTTTAGAGGCATATAATAAATAAAACTAAAGCACATTAGTGGACAAAAGTAAAACTCATACAAAAGAAAACTCAAAAAAATGAATGATTTTGAAAGACCTTAATACATACTCCAAAGTATAGCACAGAAAGATCTGAAAAGTAGAAATGTAACACAAATCAACTACACAGAGAGAACAGTGTTGAGAATGTCATCACGCACACTACACTTCACTGGAATTCTAGCTTAGTGGAAGGAGTGACAGCACCTATATTCTGTTCATGGACAATATTTATCTGTGGACTCAAGAGACCAGACAAACAGACCCAATAGTGAAGGATTTCAGCACCAGATATGTCATGACGACATGGAGCCGGGCTGCCAGATTTGAATCCCACTTGCAACATCTACTAATCAGATTCTGATTGATAAAAGCTGTTATACAATAGTACCCACCTCATCGACTGTTATGAAGATTAGATGAGGTAGTGTCTAGCTTGGATGTTCTTCAGTGACACTAGATTACTTTAAATATTTTTGCCTTGAGCATTAGGAACCAGAGACTGGTTTCTTATTGTAATTGGATCAGCCTGACTTGCCTAAATTTCATCAAGACATGTTCATGTAATGAAGAGGGGACATACACAGAAGAGTGACAAAGAGTACAGGATGAGATAGATGCATTGAGATGCATTGTGCATCTAACACATACCCCAAAGAAACAGCCACTGTGCTCCCAGAATCCAAAGAGTAATTCTTGTGTTGTTTCACTGAGCCGGGATTGGAACAGGTCCTAGTTTCTCACCCTATTATTATCTAGAATGCAAATATCATCATTCCAGGGTAAATACACCAGATATCTATCTCTAAGCTCTTGCCTTTATAATAGGAATAAGCCGCAAGTATTTATTGCCTAACTGAGGAAGTTAATGAAACTATTAGGCCTTACCAAACAGCTATGGAAACAGCAGATCTGTGACAGGTGAAGCCAGTGGCAGGGNGCCTGGGGATTTTATAGAAGAAGCATTGGAAACCCAGTGAAGGGCGAAGACCCTAACATGGGTGATGGCATGAAAGAGATGTAAATAAAGTATCTACCACATAAAAACAAGTAAATTCATAGTACTAAAATAATAACTTTATGGGCAGAATAAAATACATAACTTACAAAATAAAATGCATAATTGTATGGAAGGTAAAGTTGGTTGTTTGAAGATTAATAAATTGACCAATATCTGAACAAAATAACAAAAGTGAGATATATTCAGGAAGGAAGAAGAAACCCAGAGAACAGGGAACAAAAAGACAAAAAGGAAATATTCAGAGCAACTTTATCTGTGCTATTAGACTAGAACACCATTCAGCATTCTTACCTCCAAGGAAACTTGCATGTGTGCACTGAAAGCAATGTACAATAATACTCCTAAATTGTTGTTCAGAACAGGAAGAAAATAGAATGCAAAATGTCGATGGTTTTAGTATGGTTGCAGTAACTTCATGCAACATGGATCAACTGTGGAAAATCGATGTGTTATACTTTATAACATACCTTAGAAGCACTGTTTGGCAAAATAGCAAAATTACAATTGAATGCTTACTGCCTAATACTGTGTACACAAATTCAAGAACTACCCAAGCTAAGGAAATTGCTGTTAGAAATGCGCATTCGTGCTCACATGAAGATGTTATTGTTAATATAAAGGCATTCTAAACAGAACATTTAGAACAATGATTATGCTAGTATACTGCGGGAGCGTGGGATGAAGTCAGTCTGCAGACACAGTTGGTTCAAGAGCACTAGAAAGGGTAGACTTCCCAACTTGTCGTTGGGAACACTGTGTTCATTTTATGAACATGTGCTATACAATTGGTGTTTACATTGCCCTTATAATTCTTTGTGTGAAATAACTCAAGACAAAAAGAATGAGTGTGGAGAAGAAGAAAAGAAAAGAGGAGAGGAAAAGGGAGACAAAGAAAGAGAAATCGCTCATAAAATCTTTATGCAAACTAATGACAAGGTAGAAATGGAACAGATAATAACCTGGACTCTGCTGTACAATGGACTGCATTTGGCGGATGACATTGGGTAGCAGAGGCTGTGCTCTGGACTACATATGCACCTGCACTCACAGATAAGCATGTACCCACATAATTTAAATAACTATCTTTCAAAATATATAAATAAAATAAAGAAAGAAATATGTAAAGTATCATGTTAACAAGCAGTAGGAAGAGCTAATAGTTCTGGAGCTAGCACTGTACAGCATGACTTGAGGATTCTTAAATGTGGCTTTTATGGTGGCATTCACTTTGTACTCATTAATAGAGGAAATGTGACCAGCTCCCTCACTCTCCTTCGACTGTGACTTTCCTACGATAATCAACTATAGCGTGGAATTGTGATTAAGTTGCTCTCATCAGAATTTTGTACCACATCAACAGCAAATCAAACCAAGATGACAATTATTAAAGAGGTTTAAAAGTTTGATTGACAGAACATGGGCTAATTTAAAGAAAAATGCACATTTACAAACACACATGCCTCTATAGCCCAAAAACAGAATTCCAAATTAAAACAAACTCTCCACAAAACTGTCCTTCATGTAAAGTCTTATTTATTTGTTTTCAAGGCAAAGGAAGGGGTTTGTTATATCAATGTCAATTCCCACACCACATCTTTCACTTGTGTAAATAATTTAAGTGTTAGCAAATCCAAAGCACTCTTAATTCCTCTTTTATTCCAAAACAGAATAAGAAAGGAAATGGCTAGTCTTCATGGTGGACAGCGAATTGAAGAGCAAAGCCATATTTCACAGAAAAATCTAAATCGACTTCTCAGGTTATGAGTACTCGATTACAGTAGATATAATAGAGATATAGCCCCATTTAAACTCATTTGGAAAAGGCAGCCATTCATTATGCTGAGTCTAATGGCAAGAAAGGAGAAAAGGGAGTGATTCTGAGCTGACAGTGCAGACATATAGACAAATAGTCTCACTTTTCCGTGGTAGGACAGAGCCTACTGAGGATCATGGTAGCAACGGTATCCAAATTACAGGCACAGAGGCACAATGTCAAAAAAAAAAAAGACATGGTCTACAAAGTCTAAAGGAAAACTTTGCAGATAGTGTATACATATGATTAATATATGTGCCATGAAAACATTTTCTTTATGAAAATAAGGGCAGTTTGAAATTCATCTTTATTACACAACAAGTCAACATTTTAACATCGCTATCCTTAAAAATGGAGGGACGACAGAACTTTGCATTCATTGGACAATATTTGCAGACCTGGCAATTATCCTGAAAACACCATGGTTGTCCTTTCAAAGTCAACTCAAAGACAGCTCTCTGCATTTTTGCTGAAAGAAAATGAAAATTGCTAGGGGGAGCCCACACCTAACAAAACTGAGCAGACCAGTGAAGACAGCGTATTGCACTCTGTTCAAAGGAACCATCTCACACAGACAGTGCAGGCCGCGCAGAGCTCACCTTTGTGATGGGTGGCACTGGAAACAGCTTTCCCCAACAAGGTCACGATAAAAATGATCATCAGCAGCTTTCCTTTTGTTGCTTTCTGTAAGTATCTCTTACTCATCCTGCGACACAAAAGCAAGACAATTCCTAAGAACATATAATCATCGTATTTCTGTAATTGTACTACATTCAAGTCTTTCATGACACCTTGGCATAATTGGCCCCAGGAAACTGAGTTTCTCACATTGAAGTAACATATGAACTATGTTACTATGTTTAGTTTGTTTTTATTTCTGTTATTTGTGGTTGTGGTATTTGTCATTGTTGTTTGGAGCAGGGTCTTGTTATGTAGCATGGGCTGGTGTTAAACTCAAATACTTCTTACCTCAGGTTCCCAAATATGAATGAGGATTACATGCATGAGGTACCATGCCCAACTACATAAGAACTGTGAAAAGGAAATAGAAGCTTTCCAAACAAAGCCATTTTTATATGATTCAAGAATCAAGCAACAATTTGCTTTGGTCCATTTTTATCAACTGAAAAAAAGCTTAGAAATTTTGACATTTCCTTGTTCATATAAACATAAATGCAATTTATGAATTGGGATTTTGAAAACAGCTCAGTAACACAGTTTTCTTGTAGCCAGCTAATCTTGCCAAACTAATATGCACCACTCTGCAGAGGCAGAATCAATGCTGTTGAATTAAACTTATTGTACTTTACCAGAAGTAGGAGAAAAATGAAAAAAAATCAGAATTAAAAAATATTAACATTTTCAAATTGAACTCATAAAATTAAGGAAAGGAAAAAAGGTAACTACTTCTTTATCAAAACATTCAGCATCTATTTTGTCAATCATCTTATACATTGTTTCTCTTGTTCTTCAGAATATAATGTCTACCCTCATTGTGTAGCTGATACAATTTAGAAATTTTCTTAAGGTCACATTTAATGATAGAAAAAATATTCAAACCAAAAATGACATAATTCAAAAACCCTTATTTAAGCTACTGCAATGGTTAGGCAGAAGCAGAACAAAAGTGAGTAGATTCTGTGTGGATGCTCTTACAAGGAAGGACAATACACACAACTCAAATTCAGAGCCTACATCTAACTCAACGTTCACTTAGCCTACAGACTCTGGTCTGTCTTGCTTCCAACAGCGTTCTGGGTTTCTTCTTGGCCATGCCTGATTCTTCTTCCCCTTGAGGTCACTGAATTACTGTTTCATCAATCACAGCTTTACCGCCAAAACAACCCGTCTTCCAATCCAGGACCCGGGGTAGCAAATAAATCTGAGTATACAATTCAAAGTGTTCTTTTACATGGAGAAATGCATGAAAAAAATGGCTTGATGTAGTGTATGTTTTAGTATGGATATGTGTTAATATTTCCTGACTCCGGAAAGTATATACATCATGTGGTGGAAAGGAAAGTTCAAAGGTTTCAAAACATCAATTTCGTAGTTCAAATCCATGATCTCTGGGTTCCTGATTATGACTGTAATGGTTGACATCATTTTGGCAGTGTTACCTAGGAGACAGGCACTGACTTGACTATGAGGGCTTACCTAGATTAAATTAATTGAGCTGCTGAGATTTATCTTAACTTTAGAGGACAACATTTCTTTGGCTGGGATCATGGCCTTCAAAAGAAGAAAGTGAACTCAACAAGAGAATTTATCACCCTCTGTTTCCTGATCTAAAAAGCAATGTGATCACAAGCTTCAGGTTCCTGTCGCCCATGACTTCCCCACCAACATGGACTGTAGCCCTGAACTCTGAGTCTAAGCAAACCCTTCGTCCCTTACAGTACTCTTGACAGATATTATGTCACAGCAACTAGACAAATAAATAATACAGTGACCCTTACATGACTTCACTTATTTTGGATCCATTGCTTTCAATTTTCTCCTGTAACTCCGGGGGTACTCCGCTTAAGTTTCTTCTACTGTAGCTTTGTATATTTAAATGAAACATGTGGCCCCCTTATCACATGTAAACGATAATGCACGAAGGGAGAGACATTTGAATATTTAAATTTGCTCAGTGGGTCTAAAATCAAGTTTCTTGTTTATTTGCTATGTAAGTTTGAATAAATTACTTCATAACCATATTTTTATTGGCAGTAGAGATGGGTTTTAATAATATTGATCATAATTATAACTGGTATTAAGAATAAATGAAGGAGTCCATGTAATATTTTATACCCATAATATATATTAAACACAAGTATTTGATTATATATTAGATTGACATTTCTCTAACTGGGATCTCTAAATCATTGGTCCCATGTAAATCTAGTTCAGCATTAGAGAAAGATGAATTGGGTAAATGTATTTTTAAAACAAATTTCCAGATTCAACAAATTTAAGGAGTTTATTATTGAATAAAGTTTTTAAGAAGAATATTCTTAATAAGCCTCTTTTGAAGCATTTTCAAGAATATCTTTTTACAGAGTACCATAGTAGCATAGAAAAATAGAAGCATCATCGGAAACTCTTTTAGAGAAACCCTGAGCTATAATAATAGCCTGACCTAAAACACTCTCAATAAACAAAATGTTTGGTTTTAATCTTTAATTATATTATTTTGTGTCATTTAGCTCTCTTGGTTTTGATTGAAATCCTCTTGGTTTCATTTTTTTCAGCCACTGTGCCTCCCCTTCTACACCCAAACCCATAATTCCAAAGCAGCACTTGTGTAACATAGCACAGAGCAAAAGTCATTAGACAGCAAGAGCTGCTTAGCATAATTCTTGATAATAGCTTTGCCGATACAAATGATCTCTGCCACAAGGTCAACAATCTATCATTTTCCCATCTCACTGCACACCCACCAAATGAGGTGGCAGAAGAGACAGCTGATGACAAGACACACGGAAAGAGAGATACCCACAAAGCTGCCAAGCTGTCATAGGGAAGCGAGAGATGAGAATGTAGGTCAACATCTGGAAGTGTGCAACAACACTATTTTCTTCCTCTCATACCATCAATACTCTGTCCAGTCTGTCACTCACACACCATTTGTATCTCTTAAGTTACCCACTTAACCTGCTTTACTATGATAAAACAAGGCATGTCACCAAAATTTCTCACTGGCCACAGTATGTCCCTCCTATTTCCAACTATACAGTACCCCTCACACAAGCTGAAGTGCATCTGACCATCCCAGACTTCCTACCCCTGCACAGACATACTTAAAGTGTGTATCTGAGCTTTCCAGCTACACTGCAATATGCAGAGTTTGGTTAAATATCATCAACTAAAGATAATCCAGTCTTCATGCCTTAGAAAAGCGGTAGCTATGATGAGGTCCCCTTGCTTAAAAGCTTCATGTGATCTTCCAGTCTCAGAAAGAAAAAAAAAGGCATAGCCCTTATCGGAGGGTTTTCTGACCCTAATCTTATGCTCTTCCTCTCATTTCTCTATTTCTTCTATGTCCTCCACCAAAATCTTACTTCTTGTCAGCTGACATTCCATTCCCAGCAACTCTCCCCAAATGCTCCAGATGACTAACGTGTATTCACTGGTCATCATGGAGTGTAGGATTCTTCCTGCAGGATTTATTCAAGACCACGTTGAATATCATTTTGCTGCAGTGACCATTCACTACTGCCTTAACAATCCATATTTTTATCTCAATCCAGTCTAATATAAGGATTCTATGTACAGAGACAGTGACTCATAGAATATTCATGTTGTGATCCAATGTCTAGTTTAATAATTGGTAAATGCATATTTGTTTAATATTTGAAGAACCTTTTAGGCAAATATATTCTGTAGTTTTTAACACAAGTGTATGTCAATTATCTCTTTAGGTGACAAATGGGAACAGAGTGAGAGGAGACAGAGAAAGGGGAAAAGGTGAACTGAAAAGAAGAAAAAGAGTGAGAACTCAATTCTCTAGCTTTCTCCTGACTTGAAAAAATAATCGAATTTGAGCAAAATGATATAATGGAGTGATTAACAATTTTTTGACAAACAGACAAAAACAAAGAGGCACATTTCTTCTCACCCTTGTACAAGGGCCGTGGAGGAGACAGCCCTTTTTGCTCTTTCTACCCACTAGATTGCAAGAGAAAGTCTTCTCCTACAGATTAGAATTGTCAGATTCATCCGTAAAAGCAGTAAAATTTCAGCGAATTGCCAACCCCCAAAACCACGTGGACAGAAACTGCAAGCTGATTGGTAAATGCACACCAAAGATGAAACCTTGAAATTGCTGCCTGAGCAGCAGGAGCTTGCAAGGAGCATGGGGGATGTGGGATAACTGAGAAATGGTAACCTTGGCAATCAAGGATGCTGAAGCGAAGTTTTCAAACTGGAGGATTGAAAATCTCTCACCTTCACCTCTGGGCCACTTGTTTCGGTTAAGTCACGGAGAATTAGACTTCTGGATATGCTTTATGGCCCCTTCACTCCCATTTAAGAAAAATATGTGACTTGTAATCAAGCAAGAATATAAAACTTGCTATGAGAAAAAGAAATTCCTCATGAAAATAGAAAGTAAGCTTAACTGGTCTACAAAAGATGGTGTAAAAACAAAGGACAGTGTAGAAGCAGAATCTGGGGCCTGGGATCCACCATCCACCCTCATCTTGGCTGTAGATACTTTTGCACAAATAAACATCAATATGACAAAATATTTTAAAAGCCTAATTATGACCTGTCTCTGTACCAACCCAGATTTCATAAAATGGCAAAGACTCTGACAAGCAAACCTACTGTGACAATGTACCTTGTAGGATATACTGAGGCCTGTGCCCTCCTTCTAGAGACCTGAATTGTCTTTAAAAAATGTCAATCTTGTTATACCACCACAGCATCCATTGCTTTAAAATCTTGAATTTCCCCACTCAGAGGAGGGAGAGTAAAATCCAAGTTTTCTGCTGAAGAAGAAAAGCCTACAATCTCCTTGCTCAGCCTCTCTAACCATGGGTACCATTTCTGATTTTACACCTGACTTTCCAACTTATGCCAAATTTAGTTATAAAACTTTTTGCTCTGCACTTTAGAGTCTGCTTCAGGCTATGTGTGGCATTCTGGTTTTTGTAATTAACCCACAGAGGTCACTTCCTGGAATTCTGCCCTCCAGAATCCAGGCAATCACCTCCAGAATCATTCTTCCAAAATTCCATGGCATCATTTACTCTATTGTAACCTGAAATAGTCCCATCCGTTCCTCTACACATTTGTTTACATATGTATTTTCTTCTTTTCCTGTTAAAATATACCTACCTTGTAGGGATAAATTCTACTTGCGAGTCACTGCTTGAGCAACTAGAACATCACATGGAGCCGAGATGTCAAGATAATTTTACTGAATGAATGGTATTAATATTCATCAGAATAAAAAGAGTTGAGTTTTTTTATAGTGTAGACCTGTCGTTACATCTGTTAACTTAATGATTAAATTTCCACTACATATAGCAGCTGGGAATGGTGACAATAAAAATAGTACACTTGGTGGATACTGAAAGATGAAACACAAAGAGGAACTATGAGATGAAGAGATGAAAACAAACCAACCTTTTCTTTCAATAAGCATGCTGAAATTTACCATAAATCCTCTCACAGATATAGATATACATGACATGTGTTATTCATATATACAGGAAGATATCAACATATAAAGACAGATGATAGACATTAAATAAATATAGATGGATATTAAAATACCAGGCCAGCTGGAGAAATGGTTTAAAGTGTTTGCTGTTTTTACAAAGGACCAAAGTTCAGTTCCAGCACTCACATTGGACAGCTCACCATAACCTTTAACTCCAGCTCCCGGGGCTCTGATGTCGTCTTCTGTCCTCCACAGACAACTGTACTCACATGCACATACACACAACACATCATCACAACAATAATAATTAGATACAAGCTAAAGAGTACAAGGGTATGCTTCTATTGAATGCATAAGAATAGATAACAAATTCATAAATAATTTTAATTCTACCAACTTTACTCTGTTGTATATCATCCAGAAGTTAGAATGGCCTATTTGAATAATTTTTATTACTATTATTTTTTAATCGATGTCATATGTCCACCATCACACTGTAGTACTTGAAACAATACTATCAGACACATAAAATTGAAACAAGTGTTTTAAATGTTCAGCATTGCTGCCATATTAATGTCTTATTATGAGCTGATCTTGTATTTTATTCATTCCTTCACAATATTGCGATTTTGGTGGGAACCGAAAACCTATTGATTTATTCTAGCAGCACATTGACAAAATTGTTGGATTTCTGTAATGCCTTTGCCACCTACAGGCTGAAATGTTATGGCAAAGAAATGTATTATCACTTAAATGATTTCTCCAGAAATATGCAATATTCGAAGGTTCCAAGCTCTAACACTCAAACCAGACACAAAAGCCATAAGGAAAACGATACAGCCATCTAAGATACATGGGAACACGAGGAAGACATCTGAAATGATCAAGGCTGAGCTGCATTACTGCTCCTCTGCTTTTACAGCTGGGACACTTGTCCTCCTTCTCTAGCTGTAAGGTGGGATGACATCCACTTCCTCTGAAAAAAAATGTCACTATAAAAATAGGAGATTGCATGACATTTGAACTTAAAAGAATGTCTGTGAGGTGTTACCACTTCTCCAAAGGTCCATCCCTTGTAGGGCAGGCATATAAGACAGAAATGCTTACTCTGACTCTAGTGACCACACAATGGAATATATGAACACTGTTATCTGCTGGTAGAAAGCTGTAAAGAATAAATAAAATGGAGTATAAAGTGGGGCACGGAGTTTTGTAGTCTGTAAGTGTTATCTGGAACACAAAATCCTTGCTGGGAATCATCTAAGAATCAAAGTCACAGTGAAACACTTTTAAAAGCACATATGCAGGGGCTGGAGAGATGGCTCAGAGGTTAAGAGCACTGACTGCTCTTC
>LOEQ01001751.1:58490-71217 GCA_001685075.1 Bramus lutescens
AGTAGCCTGACCTAATGGGCCAATCAGCTTTATAACCTATAGAGATCTCTGTGTGATTTTCTTTGGAGCTTGCCGGTTGTGGGGTACCAGGCAGGACAGAAACCCCAACAAGCAGGACCCTCATGTTACACCTAATCAATGAGCTTCAGGTTCAGTGAGATACCCTGTCTTCAAAATTAGGTGGTGAGCATAGTAGGAAGATATTGACTTTGACCTGCGGCCTAACAGAGGCATAAAACCACATAAACATGAGAGAGAGAGAGAGAGTTGGAAGAAGACATTAACTTTGACCTGTGACCTACACACAGGCATACAATCACAGAAACACCACACAAGTACACACAGAGACAGAGAGAAAGAAGAGAGACAGAGACAGAGAGACAGAGATGGCCAACACTCAAACATCAATAAGGAAAAATTTAAAATGAGCAAGACTACATTGTATAAATGGATGAATTCATGAAAATGTATTACATACAAAAATTAAGAAGACAAAAGAACTTAATTCTTTAGCAAGAAATAAAAATGAAGCAATCATAAAAATTTCTCCACAAAGAAACCCAGGACTAGATGAAATCACCACCAAAGTATACCAAACATTTTACAAAGTGCTCTATCAATACTCTTCAAACTGTTCCATAAAACAGCTGTATTTCCACAAAACCATGATAGCTGGGGTTTTGTCAACAAGCTAGAGTCATTTGAGAAGAACTACAATTGAGAAAAAAAAATATGGAAAAGTCTATGGGAACATTTTCTTGATTAATGATTGATGTGAGATGGCCCATCCCACTGTGGGTGGTGCCACCCCTCAGTAGGTGGTCCTGGGTAGTATAAGAAAGCAGTCTGAGCAAGCCATGGAAAAGAAGCCAGCAAGAAGTTTCCTCCATTGCTTCTGCTTCCGTTCCTGCCTTTAGGCTTCTGCCTTGAGTTTCTGCCCTGACTTCCCTCAGAGGCAGAGCAAGACCTGAGAGTTATGAGCTGAAATAAACTCTCCTCCACGAGTTGTTTTTGGACGTGATGTTTTACCACAACAATAGAAAAACAAGGACAACTGCTAAATTCTTTCTACAAAGTCCATGGTGCCCTGAAACCAAAACCGGAAAATGAAAATGAAAACTATAGACCTACTTCCCTATGAACATATAAATAAGTACATGCATAATAACAATTAAGAAAAAGGGCCATGAATTTGAGAGAGAACAAGTAAGCTGATTGGGAGGCACTGGAGATAGGAAAGGGAAGATGAGGGATAATGTAAATATGTTATGATTTCAAAATATCATTCTAAATAAAAGTACAGGAAGTAATAAAATCTTGATAACAACCCAAAAATCCTCAATATAATTTCTGCTTGATATTCATGAATACATTAAAGAAATAATGTGCTATAAATAAGCTGCTCTGATCTCAGCAATGTAAGGTTGGTTCAACACATACAAATCAATAAATGTAATATACCATATAAGTAGGCTAAACCAGACATCCTTCAATTATTTGAGTTAATGCAGAAAAGATGTTTAATAATTTACCTTTTCAGATTATAAAAAAGATTACCACACCATTTCTGATGGGAGCCCCAATAACTTGAGGGATAGTAGAAAATATCCCACTATAATAAAGGTTATGTGCAACAAGTCTATAGCCAACATTGCATTGAGTGGGGAAAAGTAATAGCATTTCCTCTAAAATCAGTACTAGAGCAGATGCCCACTTTAACCTCCTTTTTATACAGTTCTCAGAATAATTTTGCTACAATAATAAGAAAAGAGAAAGAAATAAAAAGGGATGCAATAAAGAAGTTAAAATGTTCATATGTGCAGACAACATGACCCTAAAGAGTCTGCCAGAAAACGTTCAGATGTGACAAATGCTTTAAACAAAACAAAGTAAATTAGAACCAGCAATGGATTTTCCAAGGAATTTCATTCACAAAAAAAACAGCAGCAAGAAAGAGAGGGGAGGTGAAGAGAAAGGAAAAGAGAGAAAGGAAGGAAGAAAGGAAGGGAGTGACGGAGGGAGGGAGGGAAAGAACGAAGGAAAAAAGGGAGGGAGGGATAAATGCAAGGAGGGAAGTAGGGATGGAGGGAGGGAAGGATGGAGGGACAGAGGGAGGAAAGAAAGAGAAATAAGGAAAGAAACAAAAAAGAAATAGAAAGAAAAATGGATCACACGCTGTATGAAAACTGAAGGGGGAACTGTCTGGGAGAAGGTAGGGGACCAATGAGAAAAGCAGAGGAGATTTACAGGAAGGTGGTGACAGAGGTAGAAGAAGAGAAACCAAGTAAGACGGCATGTAACTATGAAATTGTCATAATGAAACCCATTATTTTGATGATTTTGTATTCTAACTTAAACATTGAAAACAAATTTAAAATGCCTAATGTAAAGGAGGTTGGATCTGCAAACATTCAGGATGGGTAAAGGTTTATCAAATGAATCTTACGTTGGCCTAAACTCTTTGGTTCTGTGAAAAATAGCAAAATACACTGTGCTGATTTTCATTACCAACCAAGATTGTTTTTTAACAAATGTCTGCAGCTGGTTTTCATTGAAGTACAGATGTTAAAAGCTATCAGAAGAAATCTACATTCAATTCCTATTGAAGATTTGGGGAATTTAATTTTTTTCACAATTTCCTTTTCATGGCAATAATTTTTGCTGTCTAATAATATATCCAAACAGCATCATCTAGTTCTACATCTAATTCCGCAATTTATAATAGAAACATCTTGTGATTATCATAAAAGATGTGTTATTTTGTATCCTTGAATAGTAAGAGATAAAATTGCTACGAAAAAGTCTAAGCCATTGTCCGTCTACTAAGTGTGCTGACTAGCTGCCATGACAAGAGGCACCACACAGATGAAGCAGAACATGCCAGTTACTAGGAATCCATAGCTTCCTAACAAAGCACTGCTGGTAACATTAAGAGTTTGAGTTCAAGAATGATTTTAAAAAAATAAAAGTGATGATCCAAACTAAAGAAAATCATTAGCTAAACCCCCCCAAAGTAAGGTAGTCCTGATGGTAGTTCATTAACTTTAAAGATAAAGTGAATAATTTACATAAATGAATATGTAAAATGCAAAGTGTTAAGTGAGTTGATAGAATTAACATCACCAAGTCTCAGTGTTATCAGAAAGACCATTGTTATATATATATATTAAAGACAATGGGGGTCTTCAAGGAAAATGTCCTTATATCGAATTATGCAAAATAGTTTATCAGAATAAATGTTTTTAATCCTCTATTGTTATAAAGGCAAGTCAATTTTTTTCTCATAAGCAAAGGAAATTAGCATTTTTACAATTACTAAAAAGCAAATATTCGTTTTATGAACCCTTTAATCGAATGCTGTGATGACATAGCACAGCTCTAAGCATGCAGAGTGTGCTTCTCCCAGAAAACCCCAAGGCTCCATTCAGTACTTACCCATTATTCCGCGGGAACTTGAATAACACATCAATTCAGTAATCATCTACTAACTCATCCAATTAGTCCTTTTAACCTTCCTTTACAGAGTGCAATTCCTAACTCAAAGAAACCACAGATGCACATTGTTCTTTAATGTCCATCAAACCGTTAGTAAAGAGCAGTGTAACTCTTCTAAATATGGGACCTGAGCTTGAAAGCATGGAAAATTCCTGCATGTGCCACCATGTTGCTGAATATTATCCTTGGAGGAGTTATGTAGATGACGTCATAAACCCTTTTTGTAAGAACGTAGACTCTAGGAAAATTCCAGAAAACACAAAGAATATGAGTTCTTTTATATTTATATACTTATGTGTGTCCGTAGCTTATGTGCACATTTGTATATGGGGGTGCATGCCTACACATGTCCTGAGGCCAGGATAGACCATGGAAAGTCTTCTTCGACCTTGCTCTGCCTATTCCTCTGAAGTAGGATCTCTTCCTGACCCTGGCTTTGGGGTTTTCTCTAGTAGACTTCAAGCCAATAAGTCCCTGTGATCCTCAAGCACCCACCCCCTAGGATCCTGTGTCACAGGCATATATGAAATCCTCAGCTCCTTATGTGGGTGCTGGGATATGAGAGCCAGTCCTCAGGATTACACGGTGAGCACTCTTGACCAGAGTCGTCTCCCCAGTTCCAACCACTTGAGTTGTGAAAGTGTCAAACTCAATGATATGTGCTATCAGGTATCCTTGAACTCAGCCTGGAACCAAGGACTCAGACTTCAAAAATAGGACACCAAATTAAGATGAACTGAATATACCTTAGACTTCCACTTATCCATATGGGCTGTATCTCAAACTCCCACAAATGGGTGTCTAACACAGAAAATACTAATGAACTCTATGTATGCTGGTTTTCTGACATCTCGTATATGATAAAGTTTAATTTATAAATTAGGCTTGGAAAGAGATTTTAAAGAAGGACTGAGGAGAGGACACAGTGGATACAGTGCTTGCTGCGCAAGCATGAGGACCTGAGTTCAGATCTCCAGTGTCCATGAAATAGTCAGGCACAGCAGCACACATCTGCAATCCTAGAGCTAAGGAGTGGAGAAAGGAGCATTCCTGGAGCTCACTGGCCAGCCAATTGAGCTAAACCAGTGAGCTTTAGATTCTGTGACAGGCCCTGTCTCAAAAAAGTTAGGTAGAAAATAATAGAATAAGATGCTTGATATGAACTTTGCTGTCCACACCCACATACTAACCACAAGTGTGTGCTAACCACATATGCACATACCACACAAATTCTCTTTGTATAGATATAAATATATATGTGTGTATGTATGTGTATATATTATAGATATGCATACAGAGATTTATATATCATATATATGTAATATAGTAAAAGCTGTGTTAGTGACTGTCTCTTGAAACACCACACTGTAAATCCTAGAAATATATGCATATGACTATTTTCTTTTATTGCTAAGTCAAAAAACATTCACCTCTTCCCCTAAGGAAGTATATTATGGGTTCTCTATGGCACTTCTTAATTGTCAGCATCACTACTGAGCTCTGAAGTCATTATTAAGTAGATTAGTTACTTGAAAACAAACTCTGTCCCAATATGAGAGCAGGCCTAACTAACTGTTTATAACTGAAAATACTAGACAATGGCTTCATTCACATTTGGGATAACATGAAGTAGT
Organism: Bramus lutescens; assembly: GCA_001685075.1. Taxonomy (NCBI): domain Eukaryota; kingdom Metazoa; phylum Chordata; class Mammalia; order Rodentia; family Cricetidae; genus Bramus; species Bramus lutescens. The sequence goes on from LOEQ01001751.1 coordinate 63,620, forward strand.
ATGTAGAGGATTTCATCAAGGTAAACTGGCAGCATGCAAACAAAGCTCAAGCTTTACATCACTGGGAATTTTCCTTCTATATATTCTGCACATAGTTTCCCACAAACAATCAGTGTTAAGGAAAGCAAAGCTTGCATTGAGGAAGGTGGGTTAGGGTAATGTCATCAAAGAACATGATCTCATCCCATAAAAATGTAGACCACATCTTTATGGAGCAGAATATACTCAGTTATTCCAGAATTTAGGGGTGAGAGGAGGATGCTCATTCTCATATTTTAATGTATGATCTGTGGTCCTAGCAAGTCTAAATTAAACTGATAGCAACTTTTATCCAAAGACCTTTATTGTGTGATCCACAGTATAATTTTTAATCCCAGAATAATCCAAAAGAGCAATTTCAGGAAACAAGCTTGCCGTGAAGGAGCCTACATTTCACTGTCAGAGTTAGGAGAGATGACAGTTTGTAATCCCATGGACACAGTGAAGGATGTTCTTGTATCAGGAAATTTGGAGAGAAAGGCGTCTAGGGGCCTTCATAGAAAGAGTAGTCAGTCACAAATCCATAAACTGTAACACGCATTTTGACCTTGAAGTCACAACATTTTCAAGGTTCTATTTTCTCATTTATAAAACGGAGGCAAGATACCAAGATATGAGAAAAGCCATTCAATTTCAGAGTGTTCTAAAACTGGCAGGGATGTAAAAGAATAGTGAGCTACAGAATCCTCTCAGATAAAGATGCCCAATGGAAGAGGTTGAAGTTGAATACTTAAATGTGGGGGATATCAATGGGTTACATCTGAGAAATAAAACCATATTAGCCAAAAAGAATTTGATGTTAATGGAGCTGTGGAAAAAGATGATTTTTTTGTATATTGGAAAAAACATTATTAAATGTTTTTGAAGGAAATAATCCATTAAACAAATGACTGACTGAAAGTTGATGGAATAAAGAAGTCTCTCCACACACAGCTCACATCTACTGCAGTAGAGGAGGGAGGGGAGTCTCTACCAGTCTCTCAACTCAGCAATGGTACTTTCTCTGGAATATGAGTCTCAGGCTGATCATCATCCTACAAACTTCCTGAACATAATGGTTGATGCAGTCTGAACACAAGCCCCTTGCCTTCAAGGAGGACCCAACAGAATATAACCATGAGAAATCTAAACTAATAATGATTTTCTCAATGCTAATAGTTCCAAAATAATGGTGCCCTAGACTAGACCCTATGAGTAATGAGACAGAAGAAAATGGTAAACAGCTTTTAGATTGTGAATCCTGCAAATCTACTGGCATTTACTGATAGAGCCATATCCTTGAGTGGTGGCAAGATCATCTGGGTCTTGTGATTTGTGTTCAAAAAAGAGTCTTATTATGAATTAGGATACTAGTAACACTATGGTAGCTAGAATGAACGTGCCTACCTTAAGTGAGTTGGGAGAGCTTTGAACAGTCAGTCACATCCTTAGAACAAGAGACTGATTGTAATCCACACATGCTGCTCTAATGGTTTAGTTCACTTAAAGTCTTTTGGAAAACTGTGCAAGAGAAAACAACGGGGCCGTTCAGATATACTCATGGTCTGGTAGTTGTCATTCAGAGTAGCTAGCTATAGTCACATCAAGATGAAGCCATACATGGGAAAGGAACTAATCTAGGATATAGCATAATTCTTACCAAATCCATGTTATAGACTGAAAATGACTTTAAAAAAAAAAGAAAGAACCCCCAAGAGGGACACCATGAAAGAGTCAGGACTGCTGCTGGGTAAAGGTCAAGACTCCACAGAGCAAAGCAAAACTTCCAGGCAACTCTCCTGAAGTTAATTAGCATCCCCCTTGCCAGCAGTGCTGATAAGCACCTCGTGTAACTCTGAACCATCTGTGTTTCCTCAAAGCCCTAATGCTGCCAAATGATCTGGGCAATTCTATTTTAGGAGACATTTGTTTCAGAGATCAGATGTTTGACTGTTTCTCTGTCTTTGGGGTGTGCAGAAATGAGACAAGCAATTTGCCTATTTGTTTCTTCCATGGCTGAAGAGTTACATCATATACAGATGTTCACAGAGGTTGTCTGTATGGCATTTTGTTCTCATAATTTTCAGGAGAAAATAGTTATGCTCATTTTATCTTATACTTACTGGGCCAATCGTTTAATATTAGATTAGAAAGCTGCTTGGGGTTTGCATTTTATCTGAAAATTAACAGTTCGCCATGATTTCACCTTCACAATCACTCAGCAGCAGGAATTGCTTCCAGACTCTTTTCTCTACACTCCAACCATCTCTTCCATTTACCCACCTAGATTCAGACTCTGGACATTTGAAGTACCGGGGAAGAGATTGGCACAACTCTGAGATTTCCACTCCACAACCCAGCACAACTCTTATACTCATGATTCCCAAGTTCAATAAATTATTCCATTCACACCAACTTTGAGGTCAATGTTTTCCTCTCTGACAGTTGCCTTGTCTTGGGGTTGCAAAAACTCAGCCAGTCTTACAAAGAGACATCACAAGCTCATCTGAGTCTCAGAATTTGGAGCCTCTAGAATCTACACTGCTTTTAGAAACCAAAGAAGTTGGCCCAGAATGGGGCAGGATAGAGGGCAGTAAGCATGGCTGATTAATCACGTACATCCATGAATCTGAGATGTTAAAATATTCTGTACTAATTGCCAAAGTAATGCCGTGAGCTGTCATCTCTCCCAGGTTTGAAACGATGGGCTTTACTACACTGAAATTAAGTCCAAGTTAAAAAAAGACAAATGAATAAATAAATAAATAAATAAATAAATAAACAAATAAATAAATAAATAAATAAATAAACAAAACAAAAAAGACCATATGTAACTGAACATAAAATGGTTGTGATTGCCACACACAGTGCCCTAACCAACCCAAGAAACCAAGAAATCTGCAGCATTATTTAACACTTCTACACAAGCCTCCAATTACTCAAAATCTTTTATGACCATGTTTATTTATACACAAAAACCACTGGAGGGAACTCTAGTTTAACAGCTTTGTTAACACAAGAACACTGGGATAAAGCTTGGGAAAGACATTTCCTCAAGGCATCATCACTTACAATGGCATTTGCAGAGCCTCCTTGGGATTCTGGCCTAAGCTTAGGGGTCACATTCCTCTCTTTTATTGGTTGCATCCAGAAGAATGCAATGCACAGGAAGAAATTAGTCAGTAGACTCACAATTCCTAACTTCTGTAATTAATACTTGTTGTGCAACTTATTTGCTCTTCTGTGATTTAATCCCTAAGAAAATGAGTGCTGTCTACTGCAGTAACAGGAGTCAATGGCCTTTATCCAAGAAAACCAAAATCTGGTCTAAGAACATTGGCCTCAAAGATACCTAAGCCTGAGAGAACTCAGGGTGGAAAAAAAAAAGAAAAGAAAGAAAGAAAAGAAAAGGTGTAGGAGTTCCTTCTATGCTTGTGTTTCTTTCATTGGTTGAATTAAAAAACTGCCTTGGCCTTTTGATAGGGCAGCAGCTCAAGTAGGCGGAGTAGACAGAACTGGATTCTGGGAAGAAGGGCAGAGTTGCAGACTCCATGATCTCCAGCCTGAGACAGACATAGGTTAGAATCTTGCTATAAGCCACAGTTATGTGGTGACATACAGATTTAATAGAAATGTGAGAGTTAGCCAATAAGAGGCTAGAGCTAATGGGCTAGGCAGTAATTTAATTAATACAATTTCTGTGTGGTTCTTTTGGGGGTTAAGCTAGCCAGGTGGCCAGGAGCTGAGCAGCCAGGATGAAAAGCAGGCCCGCTCCTTCTACTACAAAGAAAAAAGAAAAATAAATTTTAAAAAAGCTGAATGAGCTCTATCACTTCCATGGACCACATTTGCATTAAGAAATCTGCATTTTTCACTTTGTCCAAATAAAGGTGAAAGAAGAAATTCAAATTGTGGTTGCTGTCTGGCACAGAACTAGAATCTGTAATCTGGTCCTCTTGGCCTTCATGATTCGACTCCAAATGATTTATTCTTGTTAAGCTAGGTGGTCATTTAATCTCCTAAGGGTCCTAATGTATTTTGACAAAGAGAACTGTCTTTCTCATAGTCTAAAAGAAGATGAAATTTGGAGACACATGAAAATCTAACTTAATCACTATTTTGTTTCCCCATACCCATCAATGATAAATGAAGAGTAAAGACTCATGGACACAATAGGAGTACAGATTTTAAATTCACCTGAAGATGATTATTCTCTTGCTGAAAGTACAGAAGAGATCCAGAATACAGGGTGAGTTCATCACATTCACCCCAGAATTACTCAGAGTGAGAATTTTGCAGGCATCTTGAATGTCCAGAAAGATAGAAGGGCATTCTTCAGGGAACACTGTTAACTGACCACTCTAAAAATCCTATGAAATAATTAGAGTCATTTCAACTTAAGAGAAACTTGGTGCACCAATCAGTAAAACATATCAGAAAAGATTAAACATTGGAGAGTTCTTTAAAAAAGACTATCAAAATTTATGCTTGGTGGTAGATTGCAAGACCTGACTGACAGTATATCTCATTTTTTATTGTAAAATTATCACATAGTACTCATGGATTCAGTAGTCTTTACTGTGTGTGTGCCACAGAAGAAGTCTAGCTCTGATGAAATATTAAATAAACATGCATTTTATTTTCCAGTTTGTTTTCAAGTCAGAAGTACAGGCTATATTTAAAATCTTTTATATTTCCAGCATAAAAAAATCCTGTTCAATATAGAAGTCATTGAAAATTTCTATAGAATTCTGTAAGGTTTGAAATGAACCACATATGTGAAGTCCAAACATCTTCCAGTAAGGTCCCACATATTCCAGAAATCATCTAATGAAGAAGAAAATTGCCCCATTAGGACAAACTTCTCTCAGCCATGTATTTTAATGAAGTTTCTCTGTAAAGATAGACAGAGAGAGAGAGAGAGAGAGAGAGAGAGAGAGAGAGAGAGAGAGAAAGAAAGAGAGAGAATGAGGTAGATTTAAAGAAGGGATTTAGTTTAGGTATCATGCAATTATTGAGGACTCATCTTCTGATGTCACATCTCAAGAAGAAAACCAATTCATCCATCCTCCCCCCTTTTATGTCCTCTCTTATTCCTCACCAGACTGAACAATGCACATCTGTGTTGGTGACAATGAGCGTTACTCAATATGCTAGTGCCTGGTAATGTCTTCTGAAAGCATTCTCATTAGTGACCGTGAATATCTTATCAACTATCTGGGTATCTCCTAGCCCAGTCAAGTTGATGCTTACAAAAATTAGCATCATGATGACACATCATGTCAACATCTGTAACTGGAGTATCCTTGGTGGTGATTCTCCCACCTACTGGGAACCAAAACCTAGAGAACTAGAGTAACAAAGCAACACTACCACTGAGTGTAACTGAATCACTACCTAGAGTAGGTATTTCTTTTCTTTTCTTTTCTTTCCTTTCCTTTCCTTTCATTTTCTTTCCTTTTGAAACAGTATTTCTCTGTGTAGCCCTGGCTATCCTGGAACTCACTTTGTTGATCAGGCTGGCCTTGAACTCAGAAAGATAAACCTGCCTCTGCCTCCTAAGCGTTGGGAGTAAAGGTGTGCACCACTACTGCCCAGCAATAATAGGTATTTTGAGACATAAAGAGGCAATATTCCCTCCACTATAATTATTCTAATCCTACCACAAACCTTTGGTCCTTCTTGCTAAGAAACTGCATGAAACTGCCAACCAGGACATTCAGCAGGTAAGTCATTCTCTGAGTCTACATTTCCCCAACTAAACTTCCACATAATAGGGAACACAATTGATTTCAATCTTTAAATGTTGATGGTGAGAATTAAATATAGGCTAGTCTGGATCAGACCTACCATAATACCCATAATGTCCACACATAGCACAGATTTGATGTATGGTCAATATTGTTATAAATGTTTTCAGTCTGTGACTGCAATTAACTAGTCTAAAATCACAACTGTATCTTTAAAGTTGTTAAATTTACTTGAGATTTTCTATTACTTTTCATTTTTAACTTTGGCTACAATTTTATGCCTTTACTTTTTTTGTTTCTGATTTCCTAGTGTAGTAGCTTACCAATAAATAGAATTCTCTTACATTCTGATTTTACATGGGAAAAACTCATTAAAGCTACCTGAGCTATGCAAATTAGTAAATCTGGAGTGCCCAGTTGACAGAATTAGTGAAAACTCCAAATTAATCTAACATGCTCTCCACCTTTTCTTGAAAAATAATTAAGGAAAGATATATTTCAGGTTTTATGCTTCCTTATCCAAATTATATACAGATGCTACATGGAACTGTGCTCTTAATAGCCACATTAACTATGATAAGCTCACTCGCATCATTGTCATTCATGTCTAATTAACCTGAAGACCCAAATGGGAACAGTAAGAATTTGCACATGGCAAGAACAGAGAGTGGTGTGGTTCTCCCAGGCCCAGTCCTGACATTAGAATATACAAGGATAAGAGAAGGATGCAGTCAGGAAAACCTACCTTATCAGCAAAGCCTAAAGTCACTGGACATGTGAACTTCATGTTCAAACTAAAGTCATTTATGAAATAATAAAACGGGAACAAAAGCCACACAGTTCATATAGCACCCCCTCTGCATCCTATGGAGACAGAATTTTGAAATGAGTACACAAAAGTGAGTACACGGCATGACTGTGAATGGAAGTAGAAAGAAAAGAAAACGAATGAACACTCAGGTCAGAAAGCTAAACTTACAATCTTTCTCTTTACTAAAAAGAATAGGGTAATATTTGCTTCTTTGTTAAACACTCCTCACAAATATGGATTCAGGCTCTACATGATTGTGCCCACTGATAAGGACTGCTTTGCTTGACACGGCATTGCACCTTTAGGATTATATCTCTTAGGTTGAACATTTTATGCTTTCATTTGATTGAAATTTATGCCCTCCAGACTATGCCCATAATATAGTTAGCATGTGCTAACTAGAGAGACTTATCAGGAAGCTCAGGGTAAAATAGTGAATGGAAGGAATTGGTGGGTATCATGAAATGATATATTTTCCCTATTGCTTTTGGTGGCTTGAATGATGCCTGCATGGACTCATCTATTTGAATACTTGGCCCCAGTGGGTGGAACTGCTTGGAAAGAAGCGGAGGTATGGTATTGAATGAAGTGTATCACTGGGGTGGGCTCTATAACACAGCTTGAAATCTGGGATGATGTTATCTCTAGCAGTTCTTTTATAGGTTACCCTGGGTTGCTTGTTTGTCCATATTAAAGACTTTTTGTCAATTCATGAGGAATTGTGTTAGAATTTTTTTATGTTGAACCTTCTTTTCTTTTTCTAATTTTTACTGAGCTCTACATTTTTCTCCGCTCCCCTTCCTGCCTTTCCCCTCCCTTTCAACCCTCCCCCAAGGTCCCCATGCTCCCAATTTACTCAGGAGATCTTGTCTTTTCCTACTTCCCATGTAGATTATTTCAATGTATGTCTCTCTTAGTGTACTCATTGTTGTCTGAGATCTCTGGGATTGTGATTTGTGAGCTAATTTTCTTTGCTTTATGTTTAAAAACCAATTATGAGTGAGTACATGTGATAATTG
>LOEQ01001751.1:76484-90331 GCA_001685075.1 Bramus lutescens
TTTGAACTTCTTCAGTTGAGAATTCTCTGTTCAGATCAGAGCGCCATTTTTTGACTGGGTTAATTTTTAAGATAATCCTGAGGGCATGCAGATCATGGAGACTGGGCTCATACAATTTCAGATGGAAGGTTTAAAGTCTCTCAAAGACTCTATCTGGGCCATTCATGTTATATTTTAAGTTAATAACCACCAAAGTGAAAACTTTACTTTATTGGGACAAACAAGACTGGTCATCTGGGGTTGAAGAATGATCTCTGATTAAGAACAGACCAATACCACGAAGGATTTTCCATCGGAAATGATTTTTCTCTGGGTACATCATTCAAAATGTGGTCAAGATGGGGTCACCTTATGGTGACAGCCAAGCATGGTAAGGTATAAGGATTTCCCTGGTGGTGTTGAAGACACAAAGGAGTCATGAAGAGAGTTGAAGCTTGGCACTATGTGACAGGGTAAGAGTCCCTGGAGAGAGTCCAAAGGATATTAATGTTAAGGTGCCTCCCAATTTCAGTGGAAAACCAAACATTTTTGGAAAATCCTGTACCATGGGCTGATTACCAAGGACAGTTGTGGAGCAGAGCCAGCCTGAAGCTATGAGATGTATTATCTGTGTTTGGCTAGCTCTTGGGAGCTTAGAGGATCATGAGTCCCAGAAACCTGACCCTGGGCTTTATGTTGCTAAACATTGGTTTGCTTTGGTCTGATTGTGACTGTGTCTGAGTTCTTCCCTCTTGTAATCAGAAAATACTTAACCTATTATTTTTTCTTTTATTTTACAGAATCCTACTGCTATGAGACTTTGTATATTTTAGAGAAACTTCACTTTTAAGGGGATTTTTGTATCCTTTAGAGGGATAATGGACATTTCAGGAATCCTTAGAACTTTGAAAATCATTGAACTTTAAAAGTGGTTAAATTTGTAAAGAGTATAGAAATGTAAAATTTGGGACATTTTATTTCATATTATTAATATTAATGAGCTTTCAAAGAGGAAAATAAAAGGAAAGGTTATGGTTTAACAGTGATATATTTGCGTGTCAAGTTGACAAGAAGCCAATTGTGTTTGCTAGTTTTATATCAACTTGACACAAGCTAAAGTCATTTGGAAGAGCAAATCTCAATGGAGAAAATACCCTATGGGCAATTTTATTGATGGATGACTGATGTGGAAGGGCACAGTTCACTGTGCGTGTGGCCCCTGGGCTGTTGGTCCTGGTTATATAAGAAAGAAGGCTGAATAAGCCATGAGTAGCAAGTCAGTAAACAGCACTCCTCTATGGCCTCTGCATGAGTTCCTGTCTCCAGGTTCCTTCCTTGAGTTCCTGCCCTACTTATCCGGATGGTGAACTACAAGTTCCAAGATGAAATAAATCCTTTCCCACAGGTTGATTTTGGTTGTGGTGTTTCAGCACAGCAACAGAAACCCTCACTAAGATATTAGTTTAAAAAGATCCACTAGAGGAGGAAGTAACTACTGATGGAAACAAAGGGGAGAACACTAGAAACAGATACCGGAAAGTTAGAGGCAAAACAAAAAGTGTATCGTGTGTCTATAACCTCAGCACTGGAGCCTGGGGAAACAGAGACAGTTGGACCCTTGGGGCTCAGTGGCCAGCCAATTGAGCTGAGTCAACTGAGTCAACTCCACAAGTGCATGCACAGACAACTGCCCAATTCTCATGCACACGTGCACACACACATGCATATTCTACACACAAAAAGCAAGGTAAGTGGAAAAAATGAGACCCAGTACAATATGGGGATCTGAGAGGAGTAATTTTCAGTGTTGGCTGACAGAAATGCCATGGAGGGAATCCTTTTCCAGAACACAGTACTATGCCCCAAAGGAGAAGTTCTGAATTAATTTGTCCTGATGTACCACTAGAATCACAAAATTCCCAGAGTGATAAGAACCATCACTCCATCTGGTACAGAAACAGTGTAAGGCATATGCTGGTGGATGGTAGATGTGTGATGGACTGTTTAGTTCTCTATAGATACCCCTGGCTATTCTGTAGAGCAGGAAGTAGGATAATGGAGGAAAAGCGTGGGTGAGGAAAGAGAAATGGTGAGATCAACACCTAATGAGGAAAGCACAGTGTTACTGTAAAGAGGCATCAGGGTCTGCTTAAGAGTCAGTCACAAACTAAAGGAGAGAAGTCAGCCTCCTTTCCTGAAGCTGGTATCCTCTACAGCAGTGGATCTCAAACTGTGGGTCATGATCCCTTTGGGGGGGTCATATATGAGATATCCTGCATATCATGTATTTATATTATGAATCACAACAATAACAAAATTACAGTTATGAAGCAGCAATAAAATAATTTTATGGTTGGGGTCACCACAACATGAGGAACTGTAATAAAGGGTCACAGCATTAAGAAGATGAAAACCACTGCTCTACAATAAGTAGTGGGATTTAAAAAATGGTTGAGATTTTCTAAGTGAAGATGAAAAGCAAAATAGAGAGTGAGTCACTCATATGTACAAAGCAGTAAGTATAATGCTTGACTTTGTGGTTGATAGTAGGAAGAAAGCTTCAGAGAACATCAACATTCCCACACATTCATCATTGAACTGGTAAAAATCAACCCTCAAGTTCACGTAGAAGCCCAAAAGACTCTGAAAAGCCAAAGTATCATGAGTAAATGAATAATGTTGGTGGTATCATAATGTCTGGTTCCAAATTAAACTGTGTGTGATAGTTTAAAAAAAAATCCTGGTACTGACATAAAAAAACCAAAAGACACATAGTCTATCAGAATAGAACAGACAACCCTAAAATAAACCCATGCAGCTAAAGCCATTTGATTCTCAGCAAAGCTGTCAAGAGCATCTATTGGCGAAAGACAGAAGCTTCAACAAATGGTGCTGCAAAATGGGTCATCCATACATAGGAGACTAAAACTAGATCCATATCTCTCACTGTATACAGAAATTGATTCAAACTTGATCAAAGACCTTAAGTTAAGACTTGAGACCTTGAAATTACTAGGGGAAAAATACTTTAAGATATAGGCTTAGGAAACAGCTTTCTGTTAAAACTCTAATAACTTTGAAAGTAGTTACAAAAGTTAACAAATACAGTTGTTTGAAATGAAACTAACTTCTTTACAGCAAACAGAACAATTAATAGAGGAAAGAGACAGCCTACATATGGAGACAAAATCTAATCCAGCAACTCAAACAGGGCAGTAATATCTAGAATATGTATCCAGAAATATCAAGAAAAGTAAGAAACAAAGATCAAATAATACAGTAAACAAATGATAAAATGAACTGGGAGACCATTCTTTTATAAGAATTATTTTTATTTATTTTCATGTGCATGAGTGTTTCGCCCATATATATGCCAATGTATCATATGCACGCAATACTTGCGAGACTATAAGACATCTGGTCCCCTGGAACTGGAGTTATAGATGGTTTTAAGCCACTGTGTGGGTGCTCGGAATGGAACCAGGGCTTTTGACTCTTAGTCACTGAGCCATCTCTTCAGCCTCCCAAATAGACAACTCTTAAAAGAAACACGAATGACCAAAAAACATCAAAAAATGTTCACCACCCTTAGCTATCAGGGAAGGGTGAATCAAAACTACAGTGAGGTTTGAGAGATGGCTCAGTGGCTAAGATGTCCCATGTTTGATTCCCCACACTTACTGTCATGTGCATAGCAACTCTCTGTAACCCAGACCCCCAAGGGATCCAATGTCTCTGTCCTCCACACACATGTGGTGGTGGGGAGGAAAAAGAACCCTGAACACTATTGGTGGAAATGCAAATTAGCCTTACCAGTAGAGAAGCAACTCAGAGTAGAGGATCTTCAAAATCTTCCCTATAACTCAGCTGCACCACATCTGGGACAATAGCCAGAGGTATCAGAGTCATCATAAAAGATGCGATTACACACTCATGATTGTAGCTCCCCTGTTCACCATAGCCAAGCTCCAATATGCCTATGTGCTCATCAACAAATGAATAAGAAATTAAAATGTATCTATATACAACCGAGTTTTACTCAGCCATGAAAGGAAAGAATGAAAGCATTGATTTGCAGGAAAGGGGGGAAAAGTGGGGATTGTTGTGTTAAATAAAATAAACCAGACTCAGACAGACTAATATCACATGCTTTCTCCCATAAGCCAAAGTTAAATTGAAAGTAGAAGAGGTATTATTGGGAGAAGAAGGAAGAGAACATGCTGGAATATGGCACACGAGAGAGAGAAATGGGGTAAACATGGTCAAGTACATTATACACATATATTGTTCTAGTGTGCTTTTCACTCCTGTGCTAAGACACCAACCTAAAGCAACTCAGCAAACAAAAGAGTTAGTATAACTCATAAACTACAGTCCACCATTGAGAAGCCAGTGCAAAAGAGGATGAATCAAAAACCTTGCAGGGATGCCGCTTCCTGGTTTGCTCCCAGGCTTGCTCACTTAGCCTTCTTATATTACCCAGGGCCTCCTGGATGGTACCACTCACAGTGAGCCTGGCCCTCCCACAACAAGAAAATGTCCCATGAACGTGTCCACAGGCCAAGCTGGTGGAGGTGCTTCCTCAATGGAGGTTCCTCCTTCATGGGTATTGACAATCACAATTAGCCATCGTGAGCTCATCCCTTGTCAGCTTAAACACAAATACCACTACTAAAGCATAATTTTTACTCTCCCAAAAAGGAGGAGGCAAGGCACAGGCACAATCCGAGAGAGCAAAACCAAACCCCAACAGTATGAGCAGCTCAAGGTCCTACATTGTGCACTCATTTGTGACACGACCTTCTGGGCTCCAAAGGGCCTGAGTAGCACTGCCTCTCCGCCCCTGCTGTCCACAGCACACATAGCTTATCTCAGACTTAGGCAGGCTGCACTCCTCAGCAGCCACTATCCTTCATGCTTATCCAGGCATCTCCAATATGGTGGAGTCTCCGCTGCAACTGGGTTGAACATTTACCAGTGGCCTCTCCCAGTCCCTTGTACTGCTAAGTTTCAGTAGCTTACGGTGACACCTCCAATCCTGCGGCTTTTATGCCATCAAAGCCAGTACCACATGTGAGATGTTTACACATTACCAAGTTCAGCTGGCAGCTTGAGGTGCAGTCTTGGCCCCTTTGGACCACAGCTTCTGCATGCTGACCTGAGAAAATGCTTCCCAGAAAATTTCACCTCAATGATACTGGTCTCATTTATCACAGTCGATTGTCCAGCCCCCCACATGAGCAGCCCTGATAAAGTCTTGGATTCCTTTTGGGGCTTCACAAACCACACTTCCATCTTCTTCATTTCTTTCAGCATCCTTGTCTAACAAGTTTCTACAGAGCAGTCCTTGAAGCTCTGAGCCCTCAATGGCTTTTTCAACCTATGGTTCCAAATGCTTCCATAATCTTCCCTAAAACATACATTTCTGGTGCCAATTTGTGTCCTAATTTGCCTCTCAGTAAGTATGATAAAGCACTATGACCAAAAGGAACTTGCAGTAGAAGAGGTTTATTTGTGTTTTTCTCTTTTAAAAAAAAAAGCCATCATCAGGGGAAACCAAGGCAAGAACTCAAGGCGCAAAGAGGCAGAAATGGGAGCAGGAACTTGGGGGTGGGGATGCCACTTGCTGGCTTCTCTCCACTGGTTTACTTCATAGATTTCTAGCACAATCCAGGACTATCTGCTCTGGGGTGGCACCACCTACAGTAGGGTAAGCCCTTCCATAATACCCCACAAACACGCACACAGGCCAAGTTGATTGAGGCAATCTTTTAACCAAGGATCCTTCCTCCTGGGTGTGTGACGTTTGCAACAGAGACAGTCATCTCATGATGAAAATCTAATAAAACATGCAGTTTTTATAAAGGGTATTTGCTAATGTATTTTAAAAGGAAAAAAAACTAAGGCCAGCAAATAAGATGGCAGGAGTAACACATGAGAAATATTAACAGAACCGCCAGCTAGTAGATGTAGTAGATGTAAAACAATGTGTCAAGAGGAAAGAAATTAAAAGATCAGTGATGAGTGATCTGAAACTGTACTTATGTACACATTGCAATTAGTAGTGATGTAAAGGCCAGAGCATGACCGTGGGAGGCAGAACAAGGACCATCTGAGAAGGGGGAATCAAGGAAACAAGCTGAGCTCAGAAAGTCTTAGAAGAATCATCTGCATGCATATTAAAATTGTCTTTAATTAAAATGGGAATAAAAATGGATAGTGAAAACAGATAAATCACCAACAAATATGGAAGACTAATTCAAAGGGGCATTGGTAGGAACACTGACAGGCAGAGGGTCAGTAAGCCTATTAACATATGGGCCAAAAGTTGGGTGTGTTTGTAATACGGAGGGAGGATAGCCTAAGGCTGGCAATAACAAGAAACCTCCTTATAAGACTGATAATGAGGTACCGTGGGAAGAGAGCTTCAGATCCCTTTAAGGGAAGCAAGACCCTCTGAGGGATTGCTTTGTTATTCATGTGAGAGGATGGGGAATGTTTTCAGAGAAGAGGCTAAGGATCTGTAGCTGGGACTACTCATGAAGAACCCTGAACATGGCCAGAGGAAAGGATATGGTTGATGGTTGAGGATGAGAAAAGAAAACAGGACAGGAGTCAAAACTAATGGGAACTGGAATGTGGGGCAAGCCTACCGTTCCTTAGGAAAAATAACTTGAAAGGAATCCAGGACAGTTAAAGCTCGCCGCAGAATGTGGTAGTGAAGTGGGGAGGGTTTGAGGACACGGAAAAGGAATGGGAAGTTCTCTCTTAACCTCTTTGGAAGAATCAAGAGGATGGGATAATGAAGCTCTAATTACAGTGCCCAGACCCCTCTTGACCCCTAATAGTGGCTTGGCAGAAGGTGTGATGGTGGTGTGGTCTCAGCCCAATTCTCAGTGGAGTGCAAGCTCTAGCTTCAAATTTTAAGCTATCTTTTTATTTTAAGGGACAATGCATATCATTTTAGAAAATGAAGGTGATGATCATGAAGAAGGAATAGATAGCGAGATTTGGGAACAGAACATTTGAGTTTAAGGGTCAAGTACAGTAATCACTAACCAACCCCGTTTTCTTCACAGCCTTCTCCACCAACTGCCCGTTGACCATCATGGCTTAAAAAGATTTGTGATCATAAAAGTTGTCCCCCAGTTCACATCAGCCCATGATGATAGTGATGATTTCATGAAATAGGTTACATGCATTATGGGGTAAGAAGAACAAGAGAAAGGGACAGGCAATTCAGTATCACGAGGCACTGAGGTCAAGTCCGCATAGGGGGACAATAAGCATCGCTACATCAGCCCCCATGCTGTTCCAGGAGAGGTAACAGACTAAACACTAATACAACAGTAAACATGAAAAGTAATATAAACCATTTGATAATTCCTTGTGCCAAAACTAGTCAAAGAACTGTTAGAGTAGAGAATAAGTCTTGATAAGCATGGAGAAAGGAGAAAACAAAATTCCTTGAATCTGTTTACACAAAATAGGCTTAAGTTGTAAACCAGAATTGACTGTATAACCTTAAATTGGAAAGATAATGTTCATCTCCCAGAGTAAAACTGAATGCCTGAGAGAGAAACTGTAGTCAGATAAGGAAGCTTACTTACATTTTGTACTCCTGACTACAAAAGAATGACTGTAATAACTATAGGAAACACAGACTAAGTTCTTACTAGAGTTCCAGGTAAACTCCGCTTCAAGCTGGTTCCATATATTATCGCAGTCTTGCTCTCAGAGGCCCGATGAGTGCAGTGTTATTTATTCTGTTCATCAAAAAAAAAAAATCCTCAAGTCTACTTGAAGCAAAAACCAAGATTTGCATGGCTGAACACAAATCCTCCAGCCCAGTTATTACGCTGTATACTGTCTTCATTCAGTGGTATGCACCATTCATTAGGATAATAACTGAGAACATGCAACTTTCAGGCTTATTTCTTCACCAGAGTTAAGTTGCTTGGGATCTTAGGTCATAATTTCAGAACTTTTGGTTTTCTTCTTGTGACATTCTGCCTGGAGTAGGAGGTAGTGACTTCCTCTGAAGAGCCAGCCATACCTGTGATCCAATTTGTCAGGTGACATGAGACACCATAGCACTCATGGGAGTGGCAGTTCCTTTGTTAGCCTTGCTGTTAAATCCTAAGAGGATCCATGACAGAAGTAATGTAGGGTCCTCTTTATAAATTCAGAGAGAAACTGTCTCCCACTGAAGCCAGATAATAGCTGCTTTCATAAACTAAATGACTATCCAAACAGAGGAGAAATCATTTACTTCCTTGTGCTACGTGTCAAAATAGCTGAAGAATCCGCGCTGTTCCACAACTTTTTGTTCCTCATGCCACTGTCAGCTTAAACATTGCCATAAATAATTATAGCTCCTCATGAGGCATTCTGTAATTAAAGTACATTATCTTTTTTTTTCAATTTTAGGATTATTGGACTCTCTGATCCATTCTGTACATGTTGCCTTTCCGCTCCCATAATTAATCCCTGCTATGAGCATACCAAAATTAATCCTTTGCCTGTATCCTTATGTTCAGATTGGAAATCTCCGATACCTTCATTCATTTTTAACACGTGAAGATAATTTTAGCTGGAAATATTGGGAGAATCCAATCCGAAGAGAGGTAATAAAGAGGGCACCGCATCTAATTGTGTGCTGTGTGAGCACTTAACTCTGTGCAGCTGCTGTGAAATGGGATACCTCTTAATGTCTTTCTGTAACAGGTATCCTCTGTGAAAGCCATGAATGAGGAAGCCACGTGCCAACCATGGAAACTGTGCTGCAGCTTACCTGTGCTTTTTTGTGAAGCTCTACACAAGGCACAAAACTGTGGCTCTGCTCTGCTTCTCCCAGTCGTTTGAAAAACCCAAAGGAAATGAGCTATTTTTGTCTCCAGCCCAACTTCACTGTCGCTGCCTGTGTCCCTGGTGGTCACTGCCATTTTGCCGTCTTACAGGAGTTTGTGCTATAAAATGCACATCTGAAACATGCAGCAACTTTATCAAATGAATTATCTCCTTTGGGGAATCTTCTGGTATACAAAAGGTAATATACCTCAGACCAATTTGTTTTGTATGAGGTATGTGCTGAGAAATTCCTATACCTTATCAAAATTCTATATAGAGAGCTCCTGCTTGCCTACAGAAACATGTTTAAAAGATCATTCTATTTTACTGATGTTTACATTCTTGAAGTATTTCATACCTAAGCATAAATGCTACATCAAATAGCTTTATGCATCACTTACTGGTTTCATAGCTAATTTCCTTATCCGACTAATTTTCCATCCAAAAATAATACACATAAAAGTATACAAAATGATGGGGAGGTTTTGGGGGTTTTGTTTTGTTTTTTGTTTGGTTGTTTGATTTTGGGGGTTTTTGTTTTGTTTTGTTTTGTTTTGTTTTGAGACAGGGTTTCTCTGTGTAGCTTTGGAGCCTGTCCTAAAACTAGCTCTTATAGACTAGGCTGGCCTCAAACTCACAAAGATCCACTTGTCTCTGCCTCCTGCGTCCTGGGGTTGAAGGTGTGCGCTACCACCATCTGGCAGCAAAATGATGTTTTAAAGAAAGAAAAACAATTTGTGCATTCTGCTGCTGGAAAAAGAGTCTCTGACCACAAATGTGCTCCCCTGATTCCAGATTATGCTGTTTATGGCCAAAGATCAATTCTTCGGCATCCCAGTCTCCTGGCCCTGCTACTTAATGTGGGCTGTGGCAGTTAAATAGAGTGTACTTAAGCTGAAATGAGAAAGAACATTTGCATGCTAACCTCAAGTCGTCTCACTTATGAATTCATCCAGGAGTTTTAATGCATCAAGGGGCTATTTCTAGTCAAATACAATGAGTTCAAATTCACGTTAATTATCTAAAATTCCTAAACAAAACTTTCTTAGCAGCTCTGAGCTGCTGTTTCTATCTTCAGGTAGTAATGGCCTTACCATATCCTCCTGAAAGTTAAATATGATGATGTGTAGAGATACTAGTGCAAACCTGAACCAGGAGTCTTAAAAATTCACTTCCCATTTAGGCTAACATTATCCGGAATAATCAGCAGCAGCTGCTGCTCTAACAGCAATGGATGCAGTAGAACAATACCAAGATAACAAGTTTTTATTGAGTGCTTTATATGCTGAGCAATGAGTTAAGAGCAAGCACGCAGGGATATTTACAAATATCGTGGAAGGGATCAACAGAAAAGGATCCCTGGTAAATACTAGCGCAGAACAGGTAAAAGTGAAAGGGTACACTGGAGTTTATCCATTTCTTTGAGTAAGTGTTCTATCAAATTAGCACGCCATTTTCCCCATTTTCACAGTGCTCACTCTCCTTGTGTCCCCTAATATGCAATACATCCTCCTTATGCTGTGATGTGAAACCTGCTACCACGAGATCTTTGTGAACCAAGTAAGTTCATCTATACGGGTATATTCCCTTCAACCATGCTGCCCACAGCATGATGCTCTCATATAAACACTGTCTGCACAACTCCTTGTCCCTGCTTCACCTCTGCTGCTGTGACAAATGACCTGGTGAAAAGCTGCATGCTAGAGGAGAGAAGTGGTTTGACATGCAGTTCCAAGTTACAGTCCATCGTTCCCAGGGAGCCGAGAAAGGAATCCAACCAACCAGTTAAGTCACATTTGCAGTGAAGGTTGAAGAGGAAAACAGACTTTCTCTGTTGCTTGTTTGCTCTCAGCTTTCTCCTTCTCCCTTGTAGATCACCCTGCCTGGAGAACACTGCCTACTATGGCAATTATCAGACAGTGACAATGGCCAAAACCTCTGGTCTACCCAGAAAGTCCCCAAGAGGAGATCTGACAATGCTAGAGTCAAGGGTCCCACCCAGAAGAACTCAGAATCACAAGGAAAGGATGAAGCCTAACTTTCCCCAGCAGTAATGACATCAAAGGACAGGCCCAAGAAAGCAGGTAAGAATCTGTTCAGGAATCAGTGTTGGGTACCAACTAAAATTACGTTCCGTGACCAGAAAGCAACTACACTGTTGCATGAGTAGCGGGCCCTTCCTCCATTTCTGTATCTGAAAAACTGGGTTCTGGGGTTTAAGGTAAGATTATCCCTAAGACCATCAAACATACCACAGCATGGTGAAGGGGCACTCACCTGTACTCCCATGCTGACAAGGCAGAAACAGAGGGATCTCTGGGTTTGCTAGCCAGGCAGCTGAGGCAAGATGGTGAGGTGAGGTTCAGGGAGAGACCCAGCCTCGTGATATAAAATGGATTGTCATAGATGCAGATGATGCCTGACAATTGGCCTCTATGTTCACACAAACACACGCATGCACACGCACACACACACATACACACACACACACACACAATCTGCAACAAAGAGAAAGTTTCTCTGCAGAGAATGCCCCCACCCTCACTGACTAACCTAATGGCTACCTCTGGAAAGGATAGAAAGAGGTATCCATGTTAAACCATAAGCAAACACAGTAATTGGGTTCTTAAACTCACCTTCCTTTTAAAGGATCTAGTTTCACAACCACTTGCCCCAGTACATCTATACATGATTTTATTTACACGATTATCACTTTTTGGTAAGCACTATAATGTAGAAACTAAGGAACACCTACATGTCTCAAAGCACATACAATTCGTGAGAGCTTGGAACCATTCGGCTGGATTGATTGTTAACTAAGCTTAGTGTGGGTATAGGAAATAATTACTGACCACACGGCACAGCCACTGACTCAGAGAGAGGAGAGATTCAATGATGTATCCTCACCCTGGGGAAATGCTAATTTGATGAAAGTTTGCTTTATTTTTAGAAGGCCTGGTTCTGACAACACTAGCCAGATATAATTATTCAATAGTGAATGCCAAGAAGCTCACATCCAATGTGATAAGAAATATTTTAAGCTACCTTTCCCAGAAATACAATCTGTTTCTCAATTGATAGGAATTAATCACAAGCAACTGCTTATATCACAGTTGCTCAGAAAACTTCGCTGTGCTCTAATTCATCAAAAGCCACCAGACCAAGCTTATGTATAATCCTTCAATCAAATACATAATTCTTCTAGGTAGTTATATGTTTATAAACCCCTGATGTGCAATGTCACACTAATTTCAAAGTCCTTCCAAAAGAACAGAAACTCTAATTGTTGCTACCCATCCTCTGTATATTACATAAATTATATCAATAAAATAAATTAAAATTGATTTCAACTATTTTTATTTGCCTTTTTTATAAGCCAACTGAAAAAAATCACTTTCTGTGTTTGTCTGGGTTATATTTTGTTGGAAAGTACTGGGCTAGTAGATGAGGAGTAGGAAAATTTAGGTTTTTTTTTTTACCAAAATTAAGCATCTTATCACATATTTCACCATCACAAGCTCCTCTACCACAAAAGGAAAATAAAAATTTCCTGGGGCCACATAGTGCTTCCTCTCCAAATCTCACAAAAATATTCAGACCCATCTGCCTGTTAGACGGTACACCCCCAAAACTTCTAGTCAATTTCTACTGATCCCTATGAATTTCAGTTCTAGTGGAAAACAGTCAAGTCTCTGATACCTGAAAAGTCGATTTTGGGGGGTATGGTATATAAGTGATGACATCGCCTGGTGTTCAGCATGGACGTCCTCAGTTTGTCATTCATTTTTGGCATCCCCGGAATTAAGAACAAGTCCTGAAGCATGGCAAACTTCAGGAAAAGAAATGTGCAGAAACCGTGATGACAACAGAGATATTTAAAAACACACATAAGAGAACTTTAGCAACATCCCCATTTATACAACTGTGAGACGCACAGGCACCTCAGCTGTTTGGAAAGCAGCCATGTCATCAGAAAGGAAAAGGAAAACAGGAATTCACCAAGAATCACCAAGTGCCTGCTATTTGCCAGAAAGTGACTAATTAAGTTTTTCTCATTTAATCTGTACAGGACCCTTCATTGTCACAATAACTTTAAAATTGGTGGTGCTGCCATTGGCTCCCTGCACCTGCACCCTCTCCAGACTGCTGGAAGCACCTTTTTAACTTTATTTTTCCATCTACCCAACTCCACAGTGTGGGTTCTATTATCATCCCTATTAAACAAAGCAAAAAAAGTAACTTGTACAAGATTACAGAGTTCACCAGGCTTAAAAATCAAGATTAAAATTTAGGACAACCATTGTATTTGAGATATGAATTCAGCACATTCTTAATGCAAAAGGCTTCTTATACAAACACAAAACTCAACACCCAGAAAAATCAGTCCACATAAACATTACCATAGACATGTAAGGACATGTAACATATGGGCCACTTGCTATTATCTCTGCTTCAATAGTGAGAACCTTTAGAGGATCTTAGAAATATGGAATAAAAACAATGATTAGAGACATTAAAATCATTTTTAAAGACTGACTAATATATTTATAATGGGTCCATTCACATAAAGCACTAAATTTAGAAACAGAAAGTTATACAGTTTAATCATGCATATGTATGCTGTAAAACATATTTTTTAAAAAGCAAGCAAATGATTGTCACAAATGATAGGCTAATGATTTCCCCTTGGGAAGTGAAAATTGTAATCAAGGAAGCTGTAGGGTGCTTTCATAGGATCTATTTGTTGACTTTGGTGGTAAAGAGTTGAGTATTTTCAATATGATTATGTTTAATGATTTATTTTATTTTATTGCCAGGGGCAGAAACTGAGTATAAGTGCGTGTACAGCATGCATGCAGGCGCCTGTGAAAACCAGAGAAGGCAACCAGTTCCCCTAAAACTGGAGTCCAAAAAGGTATAAATTCCCAATGTAGTTGCTAGGAGCCAACATAGTCTTCTGTAGGCAGCTAGCATTTAAAAAATATTTATTTATTTATTTATTTATTTATTTATTCATT
>LOEQ01001751.1:96894-112745 GCA_001685075.1 Bramus lutescens
TAATAATCTGTGTACCACCAAGAAGTGGTGGCTTACTGGGAAGATTCTAACCTACGTCCGTATTGAGATGGAGCTTCATGCATCTACCTGACTCTGCTTCTCCCAGAATTCTGTTCTGTCTACTCTACCCTCCTAAGGGCTGGCCTATCGAAAGGCCAAGGCGGTTTCTTTATTAACCAATGAAAGTAACACATAGACAGATGACCCTCCTACATCAATCTGAAGACATATTTAGGTTTGGTTTGCATTTTTTTAAGAATTTGAAGTTTTCTTTACATAAAAAAACAGATGGTTTGTTCACTTTGTTTTTTAGTTTGAAGGCAGTGGTACTATTTTGTTTTGTTGGTTTTTTTCCTTTTTTAGAAAAACAGGTGTGACAATCATTTCTCCTGAGACTGTATTAGCACATTTAATTATGAAGTTTGCAGGCAGTTCTCTGAATTCCTTTCCAGGCAGATGGTGAACGTGACTTTAAAAGATAAAAGAGGAACTTTTTGTCTTCTCTCTCCATATTTATTTAATATAGTTCTTGAGGTCCTAGCTAGAGCAATAAGACACCAAAAGGAGATCAATGGGATACAAATCAGCAAAGAAGAAGTCAAACTCTCACTATTTGCTGATGTTATGATAGATTATATAAGCAACCCAAAAATTCTACCAATGAAGTTCTACAATTCATGAACACTTTCAATAATGTAGCAGGATACAAGATAAACTCAAAAAAAAAACAGTAGCTCTCCTGTACACAATTTCCTTTTCAGACTGTGTTATTATCATAAAATTGTGGTTTTCTAGGTTTCATGTCTATTGAGATTCAGGAAAGACTCTTTTCATTTGTGGGTAGGGGAAGAAAGGGTTCATCTCCCCTGGCAGTTTCAGGCAATAAGGCATCATTGAGGGATGCCAGGGAAAGAAAATAAGCAAGCAGGAAATGGGAAACTAACTTTTCAAAAGCTTTTATGTCTTTGCATTTCAAGTCATTGGAATTTACTGTAACGCTAGCCTTCAGTGTGCATTTGTAGTTGCCTTGATGAATTATCCAAGAATTTCCAGTGGAAGACTGATTAGATTAAATAAGGTCAAAAGAGGAATTTTTAAGAAGTATTTTGGAGCAGAGTGAAATTTGATCTCCCCTCACGGGCGTGTCAGCACCACAGTAAACACTAATGGGAGTCACAGAGCAGCATTCCCAGTGAGGTCCCCTTTGATTAGCGGTCAGGTACCCAGACTTTGTGAAACTACCCTCACTAGACCCAGCAAAGCATCATGGGCTTGTAACCACTTTTTCACAGCACTTTATAACCACAAGCTAATTACATCTTCACAGTATTCCTACACATACAAAGTAAGGCATTTCAGGAGTCTCATTTTACTGAGTCTCCATAGAGGTCATGGATAGGAACAGAAGTCAAATGTAAGACCTGAACTACAGAGATTTATCTTCCATGTCAGCATAAGTTCCTCAAATGAAATGATTAGCTTTTAGTAACTTGATTTGCCATTGCTCATACCTTTTTCCTTCATAGTTAATAAAAATCTAACTCTGCTCCTTGGGGTAATTGTTGAATAAAAAAATAATCCTGATACATACTTATTAACACAGCAGAGAAGAATTCATTCACAACTAAAGCAACATGATAGAAATGCTTGATTCAATACTGAGAAGACAATGGGGAATTTATGGCCAAGGAAAAGAATGAGGGTCAATAAACGGAAAACTGCTGAGAGAAGACACTAAGAGGAAGGGGCTTTTCGTAAGTGGCTCTGACAGCCTTCTTAGTAAAATCAGGTCAAGGCTTCTGTATCACAGTTGGGGGTGAAAATGTGAGCAGATCTTTTCAGAATGATCGCATGATGAACTTAGTGGAACCCTTTACTAAGATTGTCTCAATGGGCCAAAATTAGGACAGAGCCAAAGCAAAACCTATTTGACTGAATCAGGAGATGTCAACCAAGTCTTTGCTGAAATTACTCAGCTGTAGGTCTGTAGATGGATGTTTCTGTCCCACCCAGCCCCACAGTCATTTAGTCCAAAATAAACACATAGAGGTTTCTATTAATTGTAAACTGTTTGACCTATTGTTCAGGCTTTTTACTAACTAGCTCTTACAACTTAAATTAACCCATAATTCTTTTCTGTTTATCCACATTGCTTGGTACATTTTCTTAGTAAGGCACCTTGTTTCTACTTTTCCTCTTCCCAGAATTCTCCTAATCTGGCCACGCCACCTACAATTCCTGCCTGGCTACTGGCCAATCAGTGTTTTATTAAACCAATAAGAGTGACAAATCTTTATAGTGTACAGGAGCATTATCCCACAGCATTTCCCTTTTTTCTTCTCAAAACAGGAACCCTGAATCTAATCTCCTTTGTTTAGCTTTTTTCCTGACCATCATCCATAAGAACATGTAACCAACACTCTAAACTAAGACAAACATCCATAACCTGCTTCTTGGGTATGTGGGCATAGTTTTATAGGCTACTTCCTACTGATTGGCAACAATGGTAATCTTTGGAGTACCCTGAGAATATTTTAGATTATGGTCAAATTCCGTCTGGAGTATTCCATGAGGCTGGACCACCTCAAACAGTCACCTTGAAGCTGTTCTGGATGTAGAACTCAGAGGAAGCTGCATCAGAGGGACTCTGAAACATTGGATTACCTGGGGCATCTGCTCTTATCAGAGATTTTTCATGGGATCTTCCTTGTTCAAATCTGATTTTTTTAACTCAGAATGAATCCACAGCCTCTCATTTCTTGTAAATATAAAGCAGAACTTCTTTCCCAAAGTAACATATCTTTTGACTTAAATTTTGAAGTCAAGATATTTTTAAAATATACAGATTTTTAATCCAGCAGCGTTTATAATCAAATGTATCTTAGCAGCTTTTGCTCCCTCCTCAGCAGCCAAACAATTCAAAGACAACACAATAACATACAGTATCCAGACATTATGTTTACTGTCCATCTTTATGTGGCTTTTTTATTACTCTATTTCTTTCTTTAAAATTTTTCTCTATCCTTTTTCTTTTCTCTCCCAAACCTATAGAGAATGGTGAAATGGGGTGTTCCTGTTGCAGCCCTGGGGCTCCCACCACACTTTTTGAGGATTAGGGGAAAACTAAGACATCCTACAGATTAAAGAAAAAGAAATTTTGCCTGATACATTGGGGATACATGCCACTCCCTAATTTGATAGAGTACTCAAGGAAAATTTTTGAAAAAAAATTAAATCTCAAAAGAGAATTACGAAAAAACTAACATAAGTCTTTTTTAAAAGCATTTGTGAAATGCTTCTTTGAAGAACATACCACCCAGAGAAGCTTCTACAATCACCTGGTGAGGGGACGTCCATTTTTGTGGTCATTTATCTGTTAATCCTTGCCTATCATGAGCAATACACTGAGGAATACAAGCATACTTTTATCACAGTAGTACACTCCGAAATGGAACCATTGGATCATATAGAAATTCTACCTTCAATTATTAAGGAACTCTCATAGTGATTTCAGTAGTGGTGTGGCTAGCATGCAGACCTACCAAGAGTGTACAAAGCTTCCTTTTTTCCTGTTCCCTTGATAACAATAGTTGCTTATTTTGCTATTGTTTAATTTTTTATTTCTGGCATGACACACTCTTCTGATTAGGGAAAGGTGGAATCTCACTATACTTTTGATGTGCATTTTCCTGGTGGCTACAGATACTGAACCTTTCCCCTTGTATTTATTGACTATTTTTATTTCTTCATTTGAAAAGTATCTGTTCTAGTCAAATGATCCTCTGTTTATTGGGCTATTTTGGGAGACTGTGAGGTGATTATGTGTGTGTGTGTGTGCATTTATATCTTTATACATTCTAGATATAAATATTCTTTAAGAAGTACATTTGGTAAATTCTGTTTTCCATTGCTCAGGCTATCTCTTAGCTCTATTGGTGTTGCTTTTACTATGTTGTAAGTATCAACTCCATGCAGCCCTCTAGCTAATGTTTACTATTATTTCTGAGCTACTGACACCCTATTTAGAAGGTGATGGTGGTGCTAAGTCCACTTACTTTCTATTTATATTCAGTATAAAACTCCAACCCACCTATCGTGTTAGGGTTTCAATTGTTGTGAAAAGATACAATGACCACAGCAACTCTTATGAAGGAAATATTTAATTTGGACTGGCTTACAGATCAGAGATTCAGTCCATTATCAATATGGTGCTACCTGGTAGCATGCAGGTAAACATGGTACTGGAGATGGAGGGGGAAGTCCTACATCTTGATCCATAGGCAACAGGAAATGAACTGAACTAGGCTTAGTTTGAGCACAGGAAACTTCACAACCTGCTCCCATAGCAATACATTTCCACCTCTGAACACTGCCATTCCCTATGACATTATGGGAGCTAATCACATTCTAACTACCAAACCATGGAACCCTGCTGCCAATATGAAGCATCTTCTCCAACACAATTAATCCAATCTAGAAACTTCCTCACAGACACACCCAGTTATTTGTCTCCTAGGTGAATCTAGCTAGGTCTTGTAAAATTGATAATCAACATTACCTGTCATACAGGTATGACAATTCTTTTATTCAAATTTTTCTTTATGGTTTAGTTAAATGTCATTGTTTTCTTTATGTTATCTCCTATTCTGATATATAAATTTACTCCTGAATGTATAATCATGTCACTATTATAATAGTAGAGTTTATACATGTGCTTTTGCTATAAAATAAAGATTTTTTGTTCATGTAATATATCCATAACTGTTGTATAACAGTTTCCTAGAGATTGAAACATTCCATCCTGCTGGGAAGCTCCTTAAGCAAGATAATGAGCAACTCAATATAGCTTCAGGAAGTCCCCGAAACTGACTAGATTCACTAAATCCCTCTCTGCCAGAGTAAGCTAGAAAGATTGGCGAGATTACTCTCAGATAAACAGAGCTACAAAAACTCTTAGACAGGTCGCACTGGAAAGAAGACTCTGAGACAAAACCAGCTGTTTGGAAGAGATGTTTGGACAAAGAAAGAACACTTTCCAAACTGTTGAACTGCTTGCAGGCTGCGCAGGTGCTTCGGGTTCCCAGCTATGTGAGCTGTCACTCATGCTGGGATGGGCTTTGGTGATACAGATGTCTTTGAGTCATTTCTGCTCCTGTAAGTAATCCCTCACCCATATTCCTGTAAATAACCCCAATCCAACTCCTTGGTTTAATTGAACTGGACTTTGGTGGTATCTGCACTTTGGTCTTTCATTGTCTCCTTATTGGGGTGAGTAGACATGTGTGTTGCATCTTCCCAGTAAAAGTTTCTCACACAATAATGACAAACATAATAAATGAACTCACTTATTTTCTCATTTACACACACACACACACACACACACACACACACACACATATATATATGCTGTTCTTTATTTAGTAAGAACAAAGGAGTAGATCAATGACATGGCTACCAGTGATGCTAAACTTAAATCTAGAACATGAATATAGGCTACTTTCCCTGTGCAGAGGTGGGAAATACAGACTGCTTTGTCTACTTGAGATATCTATAAACGTGTGAGATGATTGAACCAATTTCATACATTTCTTAATTTCCACATTTTAAGTAGCTCTTTGATTTTCAATTAATATTTGTAGTAGTTTACACATTAATAATTTAATAAAAATTCTATTGGACCACTTTCTTAGTCAAAAATAACATGTTAGAATTTGATTAAATTTCTAGTTTATTTTTAATTTCACATTTCATATTTTATATTTATATAATATGTTAATTTATCACCCATTATTTTCGATCTACAGCTATAAATGTGAATGACTAAAACCCAGTGTTTTATGCCAGGATTTTAAAGCGAAGTCTCTGTGTGCTCATCTCTTCCCACCTCTGCATTCCCTATGAAGTGGCATTGAGACAATACAGAAAGAAGGAGTCTACTCCATTACACTGAACTCTGTTGAAGGGAGCAAGCTATATCCAATTGGCATTGTAAAGTTGATAACATATCACTAGACATACTTTATAGCTAAAATTTTTAATATGCAAAGTTTTATACAATTCATAAAACTAACAAAACTAACTTTGTCTTCAAAACTAACCTGTGAAAAATATGTTGTCATTTTTCTCATTTGTCAGATGAGGAAACAGACTATGAGCTTCTCAAAGAATGATTACAGACACAGTCTGGTCTTTTGGTTTCTCACTCCGTATATTCATTGTTGTTACTCATATCACGAGTCACTTCCTCCAAATGAGAAACATGGTTTTGTTTGGATGTTTAATCAAATCTGTGATTTATCAGTCATATGACCTTTCTACATTCTTTTCCCTATTACCTTCATGCTTATTTTTCTAAGTAACTTGGTAACATTTCACTTATACAAACACACACACACACACATACACACTTTCAGTTTTAAACCTTCCTTGTTCCACTGTAAACTAAACAATAACAGCATCTTATGAGCATGTATAATTTGATACAAAAAGAAAACATAGTCCTTGGTTATTCAACTTGCGTTTGTTTCACCTTAGGTCTATAATTTCTATTTCAATATATACTCTATGTCCAAAGCTTAATAATACATAATTGAGGTCAATTTTATGGTTGAAATTATATGACTTCCAATGTAAATTTAAGTTCTTATTTTGTTATCTATAAAATTGAGGTTTGAAATATCTTATTTTCTATAGATGCTTTTAAAATACATAATAATTTTATTTATTCTTTGAGAATTCTGTACATGTATAGAATGCATTTTGATAATAGCCATCTTCTATTTCCATGCCACCTTTCAATGTCATGTCCTCTTCTTTTAGACCCAGTGAGTCCAGTTAATGGTGACTGTACGTACACAGGCATGAGAACATTCACCAGAGCACTGGCAAACTATCAGGAGCCTCACCCCTGAGAAAAGTATGAGTTTTCTCTCTCTCCTGCAGCTGTTAATTGTCAATTGCCAATAACCCTTCACCTGGGGACATGACCTTGTGAGTCCCTCTCCTATCCATGCCAGAATGTTGACTGACAGGATCTTGTAAAGCTCTTATGCAGGTAATCACAGTTGCTATGAATTTATGAGATCAATGTCTCCATTATCTCCAGAAGACACTATTTCACAGAAGCCCTCCCCAACATCAGGTTTTCACTATCAATCATTTTACTCCATTTCCCATGATGGTCCCTGAGACTTTCAGGGTGGGGATGAAATAGATGTCTCGCTTAGGGCTGAGCACTCCATGGTCTTCTTTTCACTTCAGGTTGACCAGTTGTTGGTGTCTATATTCATCATTATCTACTACAAGAAGTAACCTCTCTGATGAGGGTTGAGATATGCACTAATCTATGGGTATAAACCAATATTTAGGAGGTGGTTCAACACTATGTCCACTTAACAAAGTAATAATAATTTTTCTCATATGACTTCATATAAAATCTATAACCTCCTCAGCCATAGTTTCTTTTTATTTTCTTTTTTTAAAAAAGGAAACAAACTATCTTTTTTCATTATATGTACCAATCCAATACCCACTATCTTCCCTCCTCCCATTCCCTCTACCTACCTCCCACCCCACCACCATCCACTCCACAGAGAGGGTAAGGCACATTGCTTTGGGGAAGGTCCAAGGCCCTCCCTACTATATCTAGGCTGAGAAAGGTATCCATCCGAAGAGAATAGGTTCCCAAAAAGCCAGTACAATCAGTAGGGATAAATCCTGATGCTACTGCCAGTGACCCTGCACTCTGCCCCAGCCATACAACTGTCACCCACATTCAGCAGGACTACTTTGGAGCTATGCTGGCCCTTTCCCTGGCCAGATAGAGTTGGTAAGCACCTATTAACTCAGGTAAACTGTTTCAGTGGGTGTTCTCATCATGGTCTTGACCTCTTTGCTCATATCCTCATTCCTCCCACTCTTCAACTGGACTTTAGGAGCTCAGCCCAGTGCTCTGCTGTGGGTCTCTGCCTCTGTTTCCATCAGTTGCTGGATAAAAGTTCTATGGTGACATTTAAGATATTCATCAATCTGGCTACAGAGCAGGGCCTGTTTGGTCACCCTTTGCTCTATTGCTTAGGGTCTTAGCTGGGGTCCTCCTTGTGGATTCCTGGAAATTTCTCTAGTGCCAGGTTTCTTGCTAGACCCATAATGGCTCCCTCAATCAAGNGGGGTCCTCCTTGTGGATTCCTGGAAATTTCTCTAGTGCCAGGTTTCTTGCTAGACCCATAATGGCTCCCTCAATCAAGATATTTCTTTCCTTGCTCTAATCTCTGTCCTTCCTCCATCTCGACTATCTGACTCCCTCAAGTACTGTTCCCCTCTCCAAATAGTTGAAAGACCCTTAAGGAAGTGTTCACCATCCTTAACCATCAGGGAAATTCAAATCAAAATGACTCTTATAACAGTCAGAATAGCTAAGA
Source organism: Bramus lutescens (assembly GCA_001685075.1). Lineage (NCBI taxonomy): Eukaryota > Metazoa > Chordata > Mammalia > Rodentia > Cricetidae > Bramus > Bramus lutescens. Next base: position 105,315 of record LOEQ01001751.1, read on the forward strand.
TCAAAAACACAGACAATAGCTTATGCTGGAGAGGATGTGGAATAAGGGGAACACTCTTCCATTGCTGGTGGGAATGCAAACTTGTACAACCACTCTGGAAATCAGTATAGTGGTTTCTCATAAAATTGGAAATCAACCTCCCTCAGGACCCAGCAATACCACTGTTGGACATATACCCAAAGGATGTTCAATCATATCAAAAGAACATTTGCTCAACTATGTTCATAGCAGTATTATTTGTAATAGTCATAACCTGGAAAAATTGTAGATGGCCCTCAACAGAAGAATACGTAAAGAAAATGTGGTACATTTACACATTGGAGTACTACTCAGTGGTAAAAAACAATGACATCTTAAAATTTGCATGCAAATGGATAAAACTAGAAAAAAATCATCCTGAGTGAGCTACCTCAGACTCAGAAAGATGAACATGGTCTGTACTCACTCATAAGTGGATACTAGCTGTAAAGCAAAGGATATGGAGCCTATAGTTCATGATCCTTGGGAAGCTAAGTAACAAGGTGAACTCTAAGAAAAGCATCCATAGATCCACCTGGAAAGGGGAAATACACAAGATAGCCTCACAAAATTGGGAGCATGGGGGTTGGGGGAGAAGGGGGAGTGGGAGGGGAAGAAGAGCCATAGGTTCTTGGCAGGGGTAACAGTACCACTAATATCCTTGCTCCTAGGAAGCAAGTGTTAAATCTTATCATAAAGCTGCTAATTACCTCCAAAACATTTTGTGCTACTATTACACCTATGACCATATTTTGATAAGTAATTTAACATCAGTGATTAAGTTCTTTTACATCTTATTTACCAGGTTAAGAAGCCCAAGATGCATGTCCTCTTGCCTCCCTACTCTCCCAATCTATAAACTTAGGTCATTTCCACTTTTGGCTCTTGTGAATGGGCACCCATTACCGTGAGAATAACAATAACTCTTTAAGACTCTATTTTCAGTTCCTTAGGATAGGTAACTGAAGTTGAATTGATGGACATATGATAAGTATGTCTGGGATATTCTGAGGAGTCACCAGACCATTTCCACAGTGGATATACTGTTTTACATTCCCCCCTGCAGTGAGAAGAGCACAGACTTTCACATACTGCTCACTCCACCAAAACTTGTATACCAATACTAGAGTATTTCTGTGTAATCAGAGACTGCTTTTTTGTTCCCTGGCCTCTGTATCAAAAATAATCAGATAGTAATTATAATACCATTTGATCTATTAGCTCAGGCTTCTTATTAAACAGATCGTACATCTTATAAAGAACCCAATTCTTTTAATCTATGTGTCACCACAAGGCTGTGGTCTACCAGTAAGGTTCCAGTGTCTTTCTCCTTCAGCAGCTACATGGCATCTTCTGACTTCATTTCTTCCCTCCTCTACCTCTGCTTGGATCTCTTGCCTTGCTATATTCTGCCCTGCCATAGGCTAAAGCAGCTTCTTTATTAAACAATGGTAATAAAACATATTCACAGCATACAGAGGAGCATCCCACATCGTTTCTGGTTTCCGTTTGCAAGCCTTTTGGATTTGAGATGGTCTCAATTGTCCTCTAAATCATTTACTGTACCAGTTCTGTGGCTGAACATAAATATTCATGGAATTAAAGCGGGAAGGAAGCACACTCGGTGTACCTCCTAGGATATAATCCCATCCCAAGGGCACTGGACAGGGAACAAGTTTTCTTTCACTTCCAGCCTTGCTAACACAGTATTTACTTTTCTACTTCTTTACACTACACGCTTACACATATATAGGACTAAAATCAGAGATTTCAAGAGTAAATATGAAACTCTTAGTTTTGCTAGTTAACAAAACAATAGCTTTCAAATATGTGTGTCTGCATGCATATGTGTTTATGTGTTTATTTGACTTCTGTTGTGTAAGTCAAAGTTAACATATACACAGTGTATGCGAGGAAGAATAATACTCAAGGTGACCTTGTATCAAATACATGTCCTAGAAGCAAATTTAGAAATTACTCTAAATTAAAAACATTAAGGAATCTGGTTCTATATTACATGGGATGTTGATTTTTTTTCCTCATGGACCAAGCTTCAGAGAGGCAGTGATATTTGGGAATATTTTTTCTATTTTTTTCTATTATATTAAGTATTCAGAGCAACATTTGTGCTTTTCTGCAACTAGGCAATAATTAATTCAATCAAGAAGCACTAATTAATTACCTGCTAAATATAAATACTGTGCTACGCCTAGTGGGCGCAGAGAAGAGCAGAAGGCCTTGACTTATTCATAAGTGGCGGATTCTAGGGACAGACAACCCCGATGGCAAAGGATCCGCAAGCAAACTAAGTCACTAAATGCAAGCATTGAAATGCAAAGGGTAAGAAAATCTTAGTCATTCATAACATTCCATACAAAATTACTTGATTCAAAGGACAAACTATACCCTATCATTCACTCCATCAGTTTGATTGAAGTCATTCAGCACACCACACGCAGTCCATCAGAAAGCCTGGCAGCCGACACTGCTCCTTCCATCTGTAATAATGTGAAGTGTAGGAAATTGAAGCGAAGGTTGAACTAGTTCTGTGAACCATTCAAAACAGTGCCCACAGAAGCATCTTCCTGTGGAATACCAAGCATTTCAGTTCAGAACTCGGAAATCAATTAAGAACAGTGACAGAGAAGTGAGTGGGAACACATCAGATGAAAGCAGACTGGTGAGCACTTGCATCCAGGATTTATGAGATTCCTGCCCTGTGCATGACTGGGAAAAAAGACAAAGATGGTCTAGCCCCACTGCCCGCCACTCTCCAATAAGGAAAATTACAGTTATCCCACACATAATAGACACAAGCAACGGACCCTACAAATAGACCACAAACAGCCCAGAGCCCACACTTCTGGAATCTTGGTCCCAGCCTGGTGATCACCCTAGCTTAATGAGGTTTCTTGCTAGCTTGATAGAATATTAAGCATTTAGCAAACATCACCACACCACACTATAATTGAAAACCCTGTTGGAAAAAGACCCCTTCGCTGTTACTTTGTCACATCAGCTAAGATGGTAAGATATTTAAGAAATGAAAACCAAATTAAAACTTTATTATGTCAGACTAACTTTATTTCTCCTTCTATATACAATTTGCTTGCTCCTGTTCATGAGTCCCTTGTCATACTATTTGATCTTCTTGTAGCATCTACAATCCCTCTAACAGTGTCCCATTAAAACTACCTACCATGTTCTGTTCTCCTTAGCTCTGTTCTCTAATCTGAAATGTATTTTCTCTGACTTTCCACTAATCATCTCTGCACACATTATAGCATAGTAAGCCTGAGCGTTGGAATCTACATTTTGTATGATTTTATAATATATATTATTTATTAATAATTCTGTTATCCAGTTGAAAACGGAGTCTGTTGGTAGACATCATCAAATCAATATTAATGAGATTAATTACAAAGATATCAAAAAGCAGAACTGGCTGTGAATAGTTCTAAAATACATTAACAGCTGTAAATTTACATAGGATCAAGTTTTCTTAATAAGATTAGTATTTGATTTTTCTTGTACTTCTAATATTGGGTTTGTCAAAAATGAAGCCCATAAAAGAAAAAAAAAGTCACAATAACAAATTTGTTAAATGTGATCAGAGAAGTATCAGCTTTTCATGGTAAGCAAGATTTAAACAAACAAATAAAAAATTCATTGGGCCATCCATTTGGCCAAAATAGTTTTTAAATCAGATGAGTTACATGTCAGACCAAGTCAAGAAATCAAAAGGAAATCTACGTTATAAACACAAACTAAATAATTATGTAAGTAAACGATAACACCAAAGAAGTATTTATTTTATAATTGACTAAAATCAACATGCACTAAAGGCCAGGAAAAAGGATTCACTGGAAAACAGTTAAAATGAGAAGCCCACCATCAGGCAGGTGTCATCATGAACACACTGCCCACAAAGGTCACCTTGGAAACAAAGAGGAAAAATGCAAACAAAACAGAGATGAAAAGTGATCCTCAAAGGTTCTTGATATACACAGGAAAAAAAAAAAGAAAACACATCAGGCCATAAAAAAAAATGTGTTTCTAGGTATATCTGAATTTCACTCTAGGAATTTCAAAGAGCAGAAAATAAATCCCAATATGTAGCAACTAAGAGAAGATTAATGAGACAGAGGACATCACTAGTGCTGCACGGGTTACGTCTGAGATTAAAAGTGAAAGCGTGGGAAAAAGAGGGGAGAATGAACAAGGCCCGGTTAGACTAGGAATAGAAGAGAAGATACAATGGGAAAGGATACAGAGTACTCACTGAGAGCCACATGAGAAAGAGAGAGCAATGAACAATGTTTTAAAAATTGGCACTGTTAGCATGGGTCTTGAATGATGGGTAGAAGTCAGGTAGGCAGAAAATGAATAGCCTCTCCCTACTCAAATCTGCTCGGATTCATTGCTATCACAGCAAGAGCACTTAATGCAGGCACAAGTTACATCCAGCACAGAGCCATGTGGCCTGACCAAGTCTCCAGCATTGCCTACCCTGCAGGGATGGGAAATAGGAAAGAACGGAGAACCTTGAGTTCCTTAGGGGATCGTTCCAGCTGATAAAGACCATGCTCTGATGCGCAAGTGTGAGCCCTAGTCCCCTCTGGGAATTCAGCTTGTCTGGCAAAGCAATGTCTTTGCCAAACTCTGCTGAACTTTGAAAATGATGGGGGTGGGGTGGGGATGAAGATGAAACAGAAGAAAAGAGTAATAACTTGTTAAACAGCACTAGCTAAGAAGAAAGAAATCCTAGAGACTAAAGATTATGTGCAAAGTGCATGAGCTATAGAGGCAGATAGGCAATAGGTTAAGTTCTTCAATGCGGGGAGGATGTGGGATTTCTGGGGATAAGGGTTGGGGGAAATCACTAAACTGGCGTCAATACTGCCAAATAGTTCAGATTTGTGCTTAGGAAATACAGGATCTTTCTTACCTGAAAGACTGATGACCCAACTTGAGTAACTCATGCTTTAGAAATGACTTTTTTCCCCGAACTAATCTATTCAAATGTTGTGGACCTGGAATGTAGACCTGGCAAGATGGCTCAGTAGGTATAGGTGTTTGTCACCAAGACTGGCAACCAGAGTTCAATTCCTGAGTCCTGCACAGCTGAAGAAGGAGCGAATCAATTTTCACAAGTTGTCCTCTAACCACACATACTGTAGCACATCTGCATGTATAGACACACATAAATACACACTAACTTTAAATATATATACATATATATACATTTAAAATGTGTATACACACATTATATGGATCCTGAGAAGATTAGCTTTCGCATGGGGCTACCCCTAGACAGGTGGTCCTGGGTTCCGTTTCTATAAGAAAGCAGGCTGAGCAAACAGGGGAATTATGCCAGTAAGCAGCACCCTCCATGGCCTCTGCATCAGTTCCTGCCTCCAGGTTCCTGCCCTGTTTGAGTTCCTGTCCTGACTTCCTTTGATGATGAAGAGTCATGTGGAAGTGTAAGCCAAACAAACCCTTCCCTCCCCAAGTTGCTTGGTTATGGTGTTTCATCAAAGCAATAGTAACACAACACTAGTTATGTTCATTTTCCTGGAAGGGTCATGGTTTTGTCTTCTCTTTATGCCTGGAGAAAATTTCACTGTGTATATGTGTCACTTTTTACCCCATTTATCTGCCAATAAACACCTAAGCTGGTTCCATTTCTTGACTATTTGAATAGTGCAGTTATCTATTTCTGTTGCATGGTGATCTAAAACCTTGCTGGTAGCTGTGCTCTGTGACAGTTCTGTTTTCTGCTGTTTGAGAAACTGTTACATTGATTTCGATAGTGGCCTCACGGCTCACATTCCCACCAGCACTGTGGGAGGGCTCGTCTTTACCCACATCCAACCAGCACTGCCTGTCATTGGCTGTCTTCATTATAATTATTATGACTGGGATGAGATGGAATCCAAAGCAGTTTTAATTCACATTTCCTTGATGGCTAAGGATATTTACATTTTTTCAAGTATTTATTATCCATTCATCCTTCCTTCTTTTACAGTTTGTTCTATCCATTAGCTCATTTGATAGGATGAATTTATGTCTTTGCTGTTCAATTTTGCAGTTCTTTATGTATTGTAGATATCAGTCCCTTGTCTGGTGTATAGCAAGCCAAGCTTTTCCCACTCTGTAAGATGCCTCCTCACTCTGTGTCTGTTTCTTTGATTTTCTGCATTTAAAGGTCATGAAGTCCCTTAGGAATGTTTTACAACTGGAGTCCTTTTCAGAATATCCTTGCCAATTCCTATATCTTTCTTTTTTTGAGACAGGGTTTCCCTGTAGCTTTAGAGCCTGTCCTGCTCTTGTAGACCAGGCTGGCCTCGAACTCACAGAGATCCACCTGCCTCTGCCTCCTGAGTGCTGGGATTAAAGGCATGTGCCATCACCGCCCAGCCCCAATTCCTGTATCTTAACTTACTTTGTACATGCTTTCCTCTAGAAGATCAAAGCCTTTTACCTTAGAGTCTTGTTTGCTTGTGGAGACAAGATCTCACTTTGTAGCCTTGGCTAGCCTAGCACCTGGTATGTAGACCAGGCTGGTCTTGAACTCAGAGATCTGAGTGTCTCTGCCTCCTGAGTGCTGGGATTAAAGGAGTATGTCCATGCACCTGGCCCACCTTAGAGTCTTTGATTCATTTTTAATTGAGTTTTGTGAAAAGCAAGAAATGTGGATTGAATTTGATTCTTCTCAGGTTGATATCCAGTTTTTCCAACCCCAGTTGTAAAGGATCTTCTCCCTTCCGATGCTGTTGACAGCTTGGTCAGGACTTGGGTGATGGTAGCTCTATGGGTTGGAGTCCTCTATTCTATGTCATTGTCTGTATCAGCCACATCCTGATGGTTTTGCAACAGCGTTGTAATATACTTTTAGATCAGATATCGTGACACTACAGCATTGCTTCCTTTTCAGAACTGTTTTGCTCTGGCTACTTGCTTTTGCAATACAATCTGAGTTTTAAGAATTATTTTTTCTAGTTTGTGAAGCATATCGCCGGATATTGACAAATTGCTTTGAATATGTAGAACACTTTTGGTAACTTAACCAATTAATATAACCACCATAATCCATGAAGAAGGGGAAATCTTTCCATCTTCTTGTGACTTCTCTGGTTTCTTTCTCCAGTGTCAAAGTTTTTAATATAAAGGTCTTTAGCCTCCTTAGTTAGATTTACTCCATGGTGTTTCTAAACATATAGGTTAACATAGTGGCTCCCAAACTTTTTGTCACATTAGGCTTTGATGGGATCTTTTAGGAATTTCAAATCCTAAGCCACCATCCAAAGCAATCAACAATTTCCTGGGGTGATGTAGGAGGGTCATCTGTCTATATGTTACTTTCATTGGTTAATAAAGAAACTGCCTTGGCCCTTTCGATAGGCCAGCCCT
>LOEQ01001751.1:121667-134860 GCA_001685075.1 Bramus lutescens
GGGGAAGGAAATGGGAGAAGGTGGAAATTTTTAATAAAAAAAATCCTGGTGAGGAAAAAAAAAAGAAAAATGACAGTACCTAGCCAAATGATTGAAGTTCTAAAAAACTTAAATTTAAAAGGTCTACCACCTAATAATAATCGGATCTAAAATTACTTATTTCTTTAATGCAAAACTTACCCTGGCATTTTGATTACTTCTATCAAAAAAGAAATTACATAGTATGAAAAATATGTTTGTAAGTGTATATATACATGTAATACATTTGAAATAAGAAAAACTAAAATTTTAATAATGGTATAAAATATGATAGATATACAGGCTTTGGTAGAATGGGAATCAGAGAGGAGGTAGTCGCCTTTCTGCATGGGGACTCATTCTTTTCATTGCTAAAGCCATCATTTGTGAGTAGGTATTTTAGTCAAGAAAATGAGCCCCAAGCAGACACATCTCGCTGAATTATTCACAATAAAAAATACAAGTTATTTCCTCTTATCTTATGTAGCTCACCCCTCCTCCAAATACAAATAAAATAATTAAAAGGAGCATTTTCCCTCTACTTTTAAGCACTCAGTATCCTAAGTTGGGAGAGGAAACATCTCTCTTATTACTTTTCAAAATTCAGAGCAAACAAGCTCGTAGCCATCCTAAGAATCTTGTTAGGGCAGCGAGCTCCAGACTCATAAATCATAATGTGTTTCCTTGCAGCATCCTCCTTACTCTTAGCTGAATTAAAAAGCCAAAGGGGATGAGCAGGAGCCTCTCTGGTTTCTGTTAGAATGAGCACTGTAGCTATACATCTCTGCCTGCTTTCCGAGCCAGTCATCCATCAAGGTCCAGGACAAAGAAAGAGATGGTTCTGGCCAGCTCATCACTGAGCAAATGGAGCAGGGTGCTTCTCTCTGGGCGTATATGCCATGCTTGCACAACCTTATGCATAGTTCGTGCTTTGCCCTGTCCAAAGTGAATTCACTTTACACCTTACAAGAGTCCACAAAAATACACATCCCAGACAATGGTTGACCTGCTGGGTTCTGTACTTCCGAGAATATGATGCTATCTAAACCAATAATAGGCTGTGACCTAAAAAAAAAAAGCCCTTAAATTATTCAGGCTTTCCTCCATGTCAAATACACTGGCAGAACTGGTAAATAAAATAATAATGTAATATCTTACAAAAGGTCTTTTTGGTAGAAGGAGGAGAGCAGATAGACACAGAAACGTTGTCCTACGGCAAAGCATATTCTAAATTCCCAGGAGGAAAATCTGCTGTTCTTGTAAATTGCCAACTTAAATGGAGACTCAAGACAAATGTTTGTTGAATCAAATTAAAATCAATGAACTTCCCTAAGGCTTAAATCATATAAAATAAGTCAAAGATTATAAATCATCACCACAATGAATTAGTGTTCAATTAGTGTTCTTCTATAGAGGATGAATTGGCACTTCTGACAGACCCCGTGGAATACAGCCAGGAGGAGGTTTGTCCTGACTGGGTCCCCTTCTGTAGGGCATCAGGACAGGTCTTGTGGCCTAATCCTGAGCTGCACAAAGAACTCAGAACTTTACTTCATGAGTCTCAGGGGCCCTTTCTCATGAGATAGCTGTTTAGAGAAACATGTCTTGTTGGCTTAGGTTTCTTTAATGATCTATGCCTTCCCCACTCCCTAACATAACATGAGGTATTTCAAGCTACAGACCATAAAACTGACTAAATGCATTCCTAAGTGCTCCAAAATTTATAATCAGGAAAATATTTTATAATACTAAGACATAAAATAGCCAAGTTCAAACAGTTAAGATGAATCGAGACTCATTTAGGAAACAACCCAACCCTAAGAAGCATGTGAATTTCTAAGAGACAAATTCTGCCCGTGACAGCCCACTGAAAGCATTTTCCCACTGACACTGTGTACATGACGTCTTGAGAAGCAGAGTGGGAAGGTGCACACTCCTTTAACCCCAGTATCAGGAGGCAGAGGCCGGCAGATCTCTTTGAGTTCGAGGTCAGCCTGGTCTACAGAGTGAGTCCCAGGACAGTCAAGGCTGTGACACAGAGAAACCCTGTCTCAAAAGCTTAGGATACAAAATTACGGAACAAAAATACATTCTACTGGAAAATTGAGGTTTTATCTGAGATGCGCAAGAATCTGCTGATGTCACCTCCCTCGGCAATGGTGAGCAGAGGTGACTCGGTCCTTGCTGCACAGTTAGAGCCTCGTGTCCTGAACATTCTTGCAAGCTTCCACTGTAAACACCACTGGGTGGCAGGCAACCTTGCAGCCAGGCCTCTCTGCTCAGCGTTGGAGGTGTGATACCCTAAATTCCTGATTGATGTCACACAAGCTGAGAAGACATTTTGACATTTAGGAATAAAATTTTCATCCTTGTTTCAAGAGAAACAATCCTGCCTCGATACAGAGGCAAAGGCACCAGTGAACAGATCCAATTTCTTTTCCTCAAACACGAAAACATTCTCAGTTGCTCGAGTACCTCTTATGTAGCACTGAACATAAGTGGCTTTAGCCAGAGAGAAAAAAATAAATAAAACTTAAAGGCACGTATGTGTTAATCGTGTGCTGATTTAATCACACCCACTACCTTAAGTTGGATGCAAGTCCATGCTCAGGGCTCTGTTCCAGGCCCTGTACATCAACAAGGAACTATAAAATAGGTCCACTGGTGTCGCCACCTCAGTGAGAAAGGCTCAGCTGCCCTTGCACAAGGTCAATGGTAAAACACCACCTTTATACAAAAATGAGTTTGTCCCTCTGCCCAAAGACTCACGAGCAAGATAAACTGAAAAGCATTAGCCAGCTCCTCCCATTAGTGTCCCTATGTCTCTCACCCCACACACAGAGCACAGCATTTACAGCTGTGTTACTCTGACAAGTGTCCAGCTGTTTTTGAAAAAATCACTTCTGGCTGACAAGAGATATAAAACGCAGGCTTCCTGTGCTATGACTGCTTTACAAATCCTACACCTCTACCCTTACCAACACCCAACTGGTTCACTCCGCCCCCTACTTCTCAGATGGGTGGAGCCCGAGCTGATGAGAACCTGGTGGTGAAAGAGATATTATGCAGTTGGCATGTCTTTCCCCACACCCAGACAAGACATAATAATCCAAGAGCGGCATCTGGCAGGCTTCTAATCTTCCACAGGAAATGGATAAAAATGCTCCAGAAAAGGATGTCATAAAGCGTATTGCCCTCGTAGCCTCTTAAAAACCGGTGAACAGAAGACTGGAGAGGAAAAAATACCAATTACCTAACTGAGATGTGCAAACTGTACGCCTTAAGTTTGCACTCACTCTTATTAGTTCAAGGATTTAGTAACTGAAAAACCATCCTTCCTTCATCTATTTAACCTCAAAAACAGTGCTCCCTGCAATTCAATCTGCAGCGGCCATCCACGGAAACATTAATTTAATATTGTCCCAAAGAACAGTTGGCCACCTGTGGCCCTTACTGCCCCTCTCCACAGAAAGCTAGCTAGTGCTTTATCTGGGGTACAGTGAGGAGAAGCTTCCGTTTCACCATTGAATTATATTTTAACTGCTAGTATTTAGAAGAAAAAAGATTTTAATTCAAAATAAGAATTGAAAACTCTAAACAGCTGTAGTATAATAAGGAAATCTTGAACTAGCAATGAGGACTCTAAGCTTTCTGTTAATGTTGTCTTCTCCCAAACTCTATGAGTGGTTGGCTTGTTTATTCTTTTATTTAACTGTTGACTTAAGAGTCCACTCTGATCTAAGCAGTAAGCCAGTTTCCATCAGTCTCTGTGTTTTTTTAAGGGGCAGTGTTTAATTCAGAGAATTTTTGTGAGCATTAAAGGGAATTGTTTATGTAGTAACACCAAACAATAAAGCACTGTGCAATTATGAAGCAACTATTACTAAAAAAATTCTAATTTCTTAGTTCTGCACTTAATCATTACCGTGAGAAGGCAGGGGAAGAAGGGACTAGAAAGAGAGAGAGATCTGTATGCATATGATATATAAATTATACCCAAGTATATAATATAAATACTAACAAGTGAAATATAATTTTTGACTTGATTTAAATGGAGAGGTAGAATATTTAGATAAAAGCAAAAGTGGCTTTAAACCCCCAGAAGATAAACATACATGGAATTAAAGGTAATTTATAATTTGCTGAACAATAAAGGTGACAGTAGAACAGGGGGCTCTTTGCTCTATCCCAGAATCAGAGAGTCTCTGAGTTTAAATTTACCATTTACAGCTGTTGTTTAAGACAGCTGCGCTTCAGCTTCCTGCCACCAAATTACAGGCAGCGATAGTATCTGCATTCTGGAACTGTTAGGATAAAGTAAGTTAACATGTCAAAGTAACTGCTATGGAGAACATGTAAGTCAACCTAAGAATGAGCTATTTACAATGCAAACTTTTTATCTTTTCTACTAAGGAGGCAGATTATCAAAAAGAATGATGTTTACTAGCCAGTTCAGTGAATTATACTATGAATACACAGAATTTTAATATAAATTCCGTATTGGAAAAATCTACAAGACTTTGTGCTGCCCACATTAAACTCAAAATTCAATCACTGGCTTTTAAAATCCTATCTTGTCATTTATTAGCACATGTTTCTTCTAACTTCTAACATAAATTCTTTAATTCAGTCCAGTTCCTGCCTGTAACGGTAAAAGTAAAACAACGCTGTTTCAGAGTGGTGGCAGTGGGCAGCGGACCATGAGACCCAGGCAGGGAGCCCCCAAGTGGCCGGCTGGCCCTGAGGGCCAATGGGTCCTAGGCAAAGAGCCGTGTGGCAGGTAAGAGACCACCGAGACAGAGAGACATGCCATGCAGAGTGAGGTTGGATATTTATTTAGTGGGTTATGGAAGGGGAAGAGAGGGAGGGGACAAGGGAGAAGAGCAGAGAGGCAGAGAGAGTGAGAAAGAGAACTGGGAGAGGGAAGGAAAGGAGCCACAGGAGCAGTACCTCTTTGGGAGAGAGATAGAAAGGAAGAGAGCTCAGGCTGGAAGCAGAAGGAAGATCTGCCTGCCTCTGCAGGAGGGGGTGTAGTAGGCAGGGTTTGTCTCTTAAAGGGACAGGAAAGACTATATTATACTGCCTCTATTGGCTCTTTCATTAGCATTAACACAGTTTTTTTACACTCATTTCTTATACAGAGAAACTTTTGAAACAGTTGTCTGTCTAAACACTGATTCTTTCTCTTGAGCCTATTATATGGGATTTTGTGCCCTGCTTCCCTCCCCAGCGTAGCCCTTATGGAGATCATTGATGATCTTGACATAGCCCACTCACCCGCCACTTCTCGGGGTTCCTCTTCTCCTCTGCTGAGCAGAATCTATCACTCCTGACCAGTTCCTTCCTTTAAACAGGAAGTGACCCCGGGACACGGTTTTCCTCCAGTTTTTCTCTAACACTGCTCTTCTTTGTGTTTCCTTTTCATTCTCCTGACCTCTAAGCATCAAAGTAACTTAGTTCATTTCCTCAGACATTTAGGCTTTCTTTCTTCTAACTCCTACGCTCATTTTGCTGAGTGTTAAAGCAGCAGCCTGCCTGTGATCCCACTACATAAGTGAGGCTAGGAGATGCCCTTAGCAAGCTGGCTAGGCAGACTAGCCCAAACAATAGGCAGAATTCAGCAAGAGTCCCCGTCTTAATATGGAAGATAGTAAGTGATCAATGAGGCTTCCGCACACATGCGTACATGTGAGCACCAACATACATACTCATGCACCCACACAGGCAAACATGAAGGCACACATACAAACTTCATAAATACGCATGCACATAAACAATACATATCTATAGTTACTCATGGTGTCCTTGTCTAAGAGACTACATAGTAAGCCAGTCATCAGTTCTAAATGCATTTCCTTCTCCATGGCCACCTTTCTGCATCACTGATGCTCTCTTTCTCACAATGAGCATTTGGAGCAAGATGGACCCCTCTCATACTGAAGAAGCCATCAGCGATGCTCATGTTTGCCTTGGGGAACTTAAGTTGCTTTTTTCCACCTGCGTGGGATGTCCCCAACCCCAATTAAACTCCCGTCATTGTCATCAGGAATTATTTTCAGACATGAGATTAAAAACATCATTAAGAGTAATTAAAATGCCATGAATGTAGCTTCCCTGGCACACAATCTCACAATGGACTCCCTGGTTCTGTGGCATTTGTGGTCATTTTGCCTCCTCTTCCAAGATGAGCCTTAGTTGTGTTGAAGAGGTACCAACTGAGGCTGAACACCTACTTCCATTGTTCTCCACATGCTGGCCAGTTGTGGCTTTCTGTAATGGTCTCTGTCTGCTACAAAAAGAAGCATCTTAGCTGAGGAGTAAGAGTAACACTGACCTATGAACATGGCTGCTTAACAAGGCCCAGATAGTGATAACACCAGTTGGCATGCCAACATGGGTAGGGACAATTTCACAGGGCTTCAGTCTTGTGGAAAGCTGAAATTAAAAACTGTGGAGAGAAGGAGAATAAGTCCTCCCCAGTGGTAAACCCCTAAATGATTATCCCTTTAATTGGTTAGTCCTAAAACCATACATACAAACAACACCAAATGAACTCAGCATGTGGCATTTATATGTTTATTTGCACCTATATTTTTAAGAGGTCATACAACTGAATAAAATTGGGAGCAGGATTGGTGGTCCCCCCCAGGGAAAAATACAACAATCAGTTGTTTAGAGCCAAAAGCCCACCTCTGAAAACTAATATGCAAGTAACATGGCATGACTCAACAGGTTATATTTAGGAATATATATGTATGTACATATATGCATTTAATACAGATTAATGAAAAAGGAGGGTCATGAATTTGAAAGAGATTGGAGATGGCATTTGGAAGGGTTTGAAGTGAGGAAAGGACAGGGAAAAATGTTGTCATTCAATTACAGTCTCAAACATAAACAACAAAAAAAGAGAATTTGAGAATACCAATACCTCCAATACCATGGGAGGTATTGGAAAAAGGAGAGAAGAAAATGATGTAATTGTATTTAAATTAAATCTTAAGAAATAATAAGAAAAAGAATAATTATGAGAAGGCTTGAAAGCAATAACCCTCCCACCACAGAAGAGGTTAGAAGAAATATAACAGACAAGACCTAGACTGCATGACATTGTCATGGTGTCACCAATTATAGAGACTGAGACAACACTATTGCTCAGAAACACAGTAATTGCTCATGAGCAGCTTAAACCCAAGGACTGTTTACCACAGAGAGATGGAAGGAAGCAAAGCAAACAAAGACTGCTGCCTGATGAAGGTCATGACCATCACAGGGTTCAGATACAAGGGAGTAGGGGTGGCCTTTGGTCTCTTGCTCCCGGGAGCTTTCGGAGCCTGCTACTCGCCTTGCGCAATAACAAGCGACCTTAAAGACACAGAATCCTCCTTGTAAACTGAGATCACCAGGAGAGAAGATTGGTGACACTCCTTATCAGCCCTGCAGAAAAAGCACACCAGTAGGCTTTGATTCAATCAAGGTGCTTGCTCGGTAGATTTTTGCCTTCTGCCCCGTTCATGTTCATCACCAAAACAATGCATTTCATTAAACATTACAAGAAGCTGGTAACATAAATGAAGTCACAGTGTGTTCCTCTCAGCTTTTCTCAGCTGTCGGTCCATAGAAAGGAACTGCTAGATGAGTTGATTGATGGGATCTTGACTCCTCCAGATTTGATATGCTACAATAGAAAACGGACCTTTCTGAAGAACTGGCCTCTTGCCAGTCAAGGTTACCTAGTTTGACTGTGTAACCTATACCAAGAAAGCAAAATATTGTATTTATCTATTCGGCTCACAGAGCTGCACTGTGCGATTAAACCCAGGGAGTTGTGAGATGCAGCTCATTATCAGAGGCTTTGGCACAATTTGCATTTCCACAACTCCAAAGTAGGGCTTTTATACTGATGAGCACATCTCTCTGGTTGTTTGAAAGCTTCTAATTACTGCTTAGTGTTATCAAAATTACTGTGTTTTCCTTAGCAATTTAACGGAACTTATCATCATTATCTTTAGTTAGAATTTCCTTATCAAGTTAATATGACTTAATTATTAGACCTATGGTCAATTGTACTAGTTTTTGCTATCACTTTAATTAATAATATATTTGACACAATAGTGTTTTCCTCACTGTTAGAATCATGTAAAGGTAGATTTCTCTCAGATGTATTTTCTCGGGTCACTTTCTTTCCAAATCCAAACGTATGTCCAATTTCTATCATTTGGCTTCTCACTGAAGTAATGTTTCTACATGATTCTTGATCATTTCTCCTGGAGTCCTGTGGCAACCACCACCTCCTTTAATGTCAGCAAATGGAAACTCCATTCAGAAGAAACCTTCCTAGAGTTCCTTCCTTCTCTCAAATGCAGTCTTCAGGCCTTCGGTAAGTTCTATTACCTCCCTGTTGCAGATTTATTCATTATCCAGCCAGCTCTCGGCATCCCTTGGAACCCCACACAAAGGCTCTTCGCCTCTCTCCCCTTTGCACTTCTGGCCACACACACCCCCATGTCTCTGCCCTCACCTTTGCATGGTCTCTTTCTACCCATATAGAGTGGGAGCTTACAGAGTGAGTCGCTGCACCTCTGAAAACATTTGCATAGCCACCCTTTTCTCTCAAAACCAAGTCCAGTTTTAGCACAGCCCCCGAGCCCCTCTCTGCTGCAGTTGTGGCTTACTTTTTGACCTCATCCATCACTCCCTTCCATTTCGCCACCTCAGCCTTGTTTTCTGCTCCAGCTACATAGCTCTTCCTCTTCTCCCAGCATGCACCCCTGCACAGATCCATGAGATCAAAGGCCTGTGTTTAAAACTGTTTCTTTGTACTCTGACCCAAGAACAGTGCTTAGTGATTTCATATAGTAACTCTAAGAATGGACAAAACAAAATAATAAATCTCTCCCCCATATTGTTTTGTAATAATAGCTCCTACACACTAAGGACCAGGTTTGACACCTACGTTATGTTAGACATTCCTGGAAACTTTGAGAACAGCACCATGGTTCCTAATAGGTGGAAGAAGGTGATAGTTCTGGAAGCTATCTGAATTTTATGTCCCAGATCATAAACTGGAGATTGTAAACTTGGGCTTTGACTACGAGGGGTTCTTTACATTGGGCCTCGTGAACCTGCTGTACACTTTTTGTTTCCTGTAGCAACCCGCGTTCTTGCACATCTGAAATGCTCACCTTCTGAGTCTAAAATTCAGGTGTCTACCACAAATTATATTAATTTATTTATTTGACACCTGTAGTGGCATTTCATTTGTATTTTAATAAATAAAGCTTGCCTGAAGATCAGAGAGTAAAACAGGCCCACTGGCCAGCCTTACAGACCAGGTAGTCTGTAAACACACACCTTTAATCCCAGTAGCCACACTAGTTTGCCACAGAAACCATGCGGTGCACACCTTTAATCCCAGCCCTAGAGAGAATTATAAATGGAAGGAGAGAGTTCTATGTCTCAGTGTCAGTCTCAATCTGAGACTCCTGGGGGCAGGATCGCCATTTTGGACTCAGGTCTAGGTAAGAGCCAGTGGCTGGCTACTTCACATTTCAGATCTTCAGGTTGAACTCCAATTTCTCTCTCTGAGCTTTTATTAATCATGCTTCAGACATTCTACCTATACACATAAATTATTCTAATGTTTATCAGTGTCTCCATTCTCAAGATTAAAGCTCTTAACATTTATGAAACACCATGGTCTAATGGACATGTTATTACTACCATGTTGTAGGTTACATGTATGATGATCTTAACTGCTCAAACACACAATTGGGGGCTTTCTTTTGGGATATATTTTATTTCAATGCCATTTATAATGCTCTTGAGGGTTAATTGAGGTACTGAGCTAACACATGGATGCAAAACAATACAAGGTACTTGGGTATTACTGATGTCGTTCAGAAATTCCTTGCTGTTATTTTTTAACTTTATTACATATTTTGGCATAGATGCCCACACACCCTCTTTGGTTTCTATATCTTTATGCTTCTAATTTTCTTTCTACTTGCCTAGGGACTTTATCCTCAGCCTCTCCTTCTGGCTCTTTTTCACAACTTTGGTGTTACTTAGAACTGGACCATCTTCTGATACCATGCTCTACATACCCTGATCAAATTTACTTTTCTTTATCTCCAGCAGAGAGACAACTGTCTCCTGGGCATAACAGTTATGAGAAGACAAACTTGATTCATAATTAAATAAATCACAAAGCAAAATGAATAAATGCATGTCACTATGACTGGCACCCAGATTTCTAATTTGAATCATCGTAATACAGTGACAGATGACACAAGTTTTTTGACAAGATCAATCAAATATTGCATTGGCTCACCCCCATACAGCAGTCACCCAAAGAGCTTAAAGCTTGGGAAATTTTGTCTTTTATAAATGCAAATATGTTGTAGCAAGTCTCTTCATCTACTGAGGAAATTTCAACATTTTTATATGTATGCACAATGCATATATACAGAGTCAACATGGTGAGACTGCATTTTAACAAGTCAGATTTAAAACAAGAAGTCTATCAGAATTCTGGGAGTGTGTACATAATTTATACTTCCTGTATTTTAAACGGCATGAAGATGAAATTCATGGGAAAGTGCAAAAAAAAAGTAGATAATTTAAAATAATGAGGTAAAAACTTTAAAAAGAAAAAGAGACAATTTTGAAATAAAATTGGGCACTGAAAACCCACAAGGGTAGACTATGGGCAATTGAGCAGAAGTCCAGAACTACTGTCTGGCTTTCATGGTCATTACCTGTATTTTGTAGTCTTGCATCTAATAAACAGTTGGGTTATTTTCCCTTTTAGGATATGTCTATCTTATATAACTCACACATTCATTTTCTGTGTGGGCTTTTGAAATGAGCTATGATTTGACAGATACCATCATGAGGTTCTATGTGAAATTTTTCCATCTTTTGGCCATGCTTCTCCTGTTGCTTTGGGGCGCATGGAGTCCTTTCTGCATGCACTCCTGCACTAGCCAAATATTTGGGAAGAGGCAACACCAGTGGTTGAACAGCAGGGCAGTGATAAGTCTTCTTATTTTTACCCCATCCATGTAATTATTCTCAAGGCAGTCCTAGCACTGCTGAATCCTTGAGGCTGCAGGGAACATCGATACAGACAAATGATTCCATTCTGTGCCGGCGTCTTCATCACTCCTTTGCCAGGAATCTTTCTTTCTGCTACTGCTGCTGCTGTTGCTTAAAAACATATTATTCTTGGGATTCACGCTTTTAGAATTTCACCATCCTGATTTTAATCAGGGCTATAATTTGAGGATGTTCAGATTTTTGAAATTTTAGACTTTGGGGGGGTTTTCATTTCAGCATTCATGGTTAGAACACTTAGGATATTTTTTTTGAAGACTACAATCATCTTTGGCCTTTCTTAGTGTTTTATCTCCTCATGTCTAGCATAGTACCCAGCTCATAGCAGATATATATAATGAAGTGCACATGGACCTAAGCGTACATTTGATTGCATATCTGTAATTCTATTTTTATAAGAATTCCAGAATCGAGAAATCAATAGACTCAGAAGTAGGTAATATCTGCCTAGAGCGTGAAGTAGATGAGTGTAGGGCTTCATAAGAGGAGGTAATAAAAATGTTCTGAAATTGATCTCAATAATGTTTGTATAACTCTAAAAGTACAAAATCTGATCTGATTTGTTAAATTCATGAATTGTGGAGCTGGAGAGTTGGCTAAGCAGTTAAGAACACATTCTGCTTTTTTGGAGGACTCAAGTTAAACTCCCAGCAGCCATATTAGGAGGCTCACAATTGCCTGCAACTACAGCTCCAGAGGATCCAACATCTCTGGAATCTCTGGGCATCGGAACTCAAATGCACACACCTATATGCAAACTTATACATGGAATTAAAAGCAAAAATCTTTTCTAATATTCAGGAACTACAAAGATAAGGAAGAGACAGCCAGGGAAGACTTGTATTTCAAAACCTTGAGTCACCCACATCCTGGCCCTTTGTCTACCCCTTATTACAACTTCACCAACCAGCTGTATGCAGATGTCATCTGGTGGTATTTGTCCTCTGCTCTCTACCCGAGCTCCATCGGCAGCCTTATGGGCTTTGCAAGAACATTCAACCATTCCAATATATATGCACACATACATGAGCTAGAAGTGACACCTAACCAACCTGACTCCATGATAGCTAATGAACACCTCACTCTTCTAGGTCTCCAGTTTTTACTACTCTGTTTTTCAATGTTTAGAAGTAACACTGAGGCACAGTTGGACAGGATCATAAGCGGCTCACAGATGCACCTTGGTTAGGTTTTTGTTCTGTTCTTTATTAATTTTCCCTAGTGCTCGACTCCTCTACCCTAGGATCACTTCCCTTCATAAACAGCAATCGGAAAGTCTTTGTCTCAGACTCTGCTTGGGGGAGGACCTAAGGCTAAGGAATCTCCAAAGCTTACTTCTCAGTTTCCATGACTTAATTATTGTAAACAACGAAGAGCAGAAGAAAAAGCCAAGTCATCTCCAGCCCAATCACCTGGCTCCCTGGTACTTGCTTCAAGAACGTACACGCTCAGGAGTTTCCTCTAGGAACTCTGTCTGCCTTCCCTGCCAATGCGGACTGACATCTCTTTAAAACGATGAGCCAAAACAGACCTTTTCTTTCCTTGACCATTTCCGTCAGGGAAATCAATCACAGTAGACACAAAACTAACAAACATAGGAAACTGGGGCCGTGAGTGGCGCTGTTGCTGTGGTAATCCTAACCATCTGAAATTGGCTGGTGGGACGAAATCAAGAGAAGTTGGAGGCATCAGCTACAGAAGCCTTAGAACACTGTAATCATTGGGCCATTCCATTGTGAGTTTGGAAGATCAGAATGTCATGCTGATAGAAATTAGAAATTACATGTGCTCCTACCAGCATTTTTGTTCACAATGGAATAGACTGTCAAAAACTAAATTTTATTCACTTTACACTCTATTCAAGACTCTGGTTATTATCTATGCATGTCCTGAAATAATAAACAAGACTGTATATTTTTAAATTATCCTATTAGCTTGGCAGAGAAATTTTAAGAAAATACAAAAGTTACGGAGTGGCATGGGTATTTTTATAGTGTGGAACAATGGTCTGTATTCTGTCAATTATATTTTAAATAAGTGCTGATTGGCCAGTAGCC
>LOEQ01001751.1:138384-151814 GCA_001685075.1 Bramus lutescens
CCATTAGCTCAGTCTTCTTATTAGCTCTTGTAGTTTATATTAACCCATTATTCTCATCTATGTTAGCCACACGGTTTGGCACCTTTCTCAGCCAGGCAGGTCACATGTTGCCTCTTCAGTGGTCTGGGCTGGACTGTGAGGAATGGGCTTCATCCTTTCCAGCATTCTCCTGTTCTCATCTATTTCCTGTCTGGTTGACCTGCCTATACTTCCTGCCTGGCCAATCAGCATTTCATTAAAATACATGATTGATAGAATACAGACAATTCTCCCACAACAGCAGTCTCACTGACCACCTCTTATAAGGTAAGGCTTCTAGTACAGAACTGGGTTGCAGTCAATTGAGTTGTTGACAGAGGGGGTCCCATGACAGTCTCCAAACAACCAAAGCAATTTTCTTATAACAATTGCCGCTCTCTGTCTCAGATCCTCCCTAATCACTGTGACTCTCAAACTCCTTTCAAGTGTGAGCTTTCCATGAGCAACGTTCCTCCATGCCCTGACTTCCTTCAAAGGCAGATTTGAATCTACAAGTATAAAACAAATCAATCATGTCTTCCCCAAGTTGTGTTTGATTAGAGTGTTTTACCACAGCAACAGAATGAAGCCAGAACACCAAGTCACATTTGACAACCTGCTGCTATATATTAATCTTTACAGATGGTTGTGGTTGCTGGGAATCAAACTCAGGACCTTTGGAAAAGCAGGCAGTGCTCTTAACCACTGAGTCATTTCATGAAAGCCCTACTAGCATCTCAGTCTCTCCAACTAAGATCCTATAAGCCCTGACCACTGTTGATCCTGCTAATCTTAGAATGCCTTGTTCCTTCTCATGTCCTCCCCACTTTGCATACTCAGGTTAAATTCAGTTGCCGGTGACCAGAATTGCTTCCTTGAATTTTCAGGAATCCTTTCTTCTGCCATGGTCATCAATCCCCCTGGATAGCTCCATTAGCCTCTCGGCAGGACCTTCAACTTCTAACCTTACTTACCAACAGCCTGCTCCCTGTTAGGAGATACTTTGAAAATGTAAACTAAGTCCAGTTATTATTCTACTAAGAACTCCGAAACAGCCTCCCTCTTACCCATAGCAAAAATCAAGATACAATAAATGCTTTATGAAGCCATCCATGAATGAGATGGTCCCTAGGTCTCTACACTCCTCCCACAGCTCCACTACACACTCATTGGAGATGGTGACACTGATTCCATCTGTTCCTTGATCCCTGTAAGGCAGGCAAAGCATGGGGGTTTTGTGTTTAGTGATGCCTCTCCTCAGACTATGTCTAGCCTAAGTAAATCACTTCCTCACTGCCTTCTTCCAGCTTTGTTTGAATTTCAGCTGCTAAATGAGAGTTACCTCGAAACCTCATCTTAAATGGCAATCCTTCCACAGGCACGCAGGTGGTACACTCACATATAGACAGGCTTAAAATGAAAATAATCTCATTTTTAAATTGCAGCTAATGTACTGCAGGTTCACCCTCCAACTTAAGTCATTGCTCTGCTTTTCCTTCTTTCCAATACACTTTTAATACCCTTTACCATAAATTTTTATTATTTATTGCTAATTATCTCTTTCCTTTATATTAGCAGAAAAAGAAACATATTTATCTGTCTTATTTATTTATATATCTCAAATGCCTAGTGCATAGATGACATATAATAAATATGCTTAAATAATTAGAGCATATCCTTATATGTGATTAAATGTGCTTCTGTAGAACCAAGTGAAGATTTACAGGGGCTGGGGGAAACCTATAGATTCCACTATTTCTACAGAAAATGGGTACAAAAAATGAGTTCTCTCTTTCTAGCCCATCTCAATTCCTTTGTGTTATTTGCTGGTATGTACAAACATTTTATGCCAGGGACCCCAGCGGCCAATCTAGGTAAGCATTCAGAGACCACACAGCAACCACATTTGGCTAGGCAAAATGCCCATAGTGGGCCATACCAATCAAAGA
Organism: Bramus lutescens; assembly: GCA_001685075.1. Taxonomy (NCBI): domain Eukaryota; kingdom Metazoa; phylum Chordata; class Mammalia; order Rodentia; family Cricetidae; genus Bramus; species Bramus lutescens. The sequence goes on from LOEQ01001751.1 coordinate 140,352, forward strand.
ACAAAACATCCACCTACCAAAGAAAAGATCAGAGATCCATGAAAAAAAATAAAAAAATACTTTAAGCATCATAATTCCAGATACCTAGACCCCATCACAAAAAAAAGATAAACATAAACAGCCAAGAAAACATGCCTGCAGAAGTCAGCAAGTCCACTGTAATAGGCCTGAGAGAAGAGTTTAGATGAAGCATAGGAAGGTACTTCAAAACAGTAATTATGAATATACTCAAGGACCTCATAAGCAGATGGTTTAATGAAGACAATAAAAACACAGTTGAATGAAATAATGAAAACATTTGAAGACATGCAAATAGAATTTAATGAAGAAATAGAATTACAAAGAAGTAGAAAACTCCTCATTGGCTCATATGCTATAGTTAAAAGTTTCTACATTTTCTAGGTCAGAAGAAAATATATCCAAATTGGAGATTGGTATATCTTTTTATAGAAGCATATGTAATGTATTATTTTATAAATTAGTGTATGCTACAACAAACAGCAGTATCTAAAATTATTTCATAAAGGATATTATTTTATCTTGAATACCAACATTTAAGCACAGTCATATCTAATTACAGAAAGTGAAGAAAAAAAATGGAAGCTTTTGCATCTGTTCCAAAAGGAGCTTCAAGCCTTTCATTTGCAAAAATTAAATCTTTTAAAATTTATTTCCCTTCAAAGCATAGATTTCTCATCCCCATTCAAATGGATCTTAGACACTTGATCCACGGTTACATTCTTTTCAAGTCATCTAAATGAAACACAGAGAGAGCTAGAAAAGGCTATGGAGAGCAGGTGTTTCTAATATCACTAAGCAACAGCTGGAAGAGGGAAGAACAGAGGTGTTAAAAGGGAGAAAAATGACTTGTGTTGAAAATAGCTGTATTGTAAAAAGAGGAGCAATCATCCAACTGAGACGTGAGTTGGGAAGAAGAAACACTGGTGTTGCTGAGTCTGTGAGGAAGGAAATAGAGTGCAAATTGCCTTTAAGATAAGCAAGATCAACAAGATAATTGCCCAATTAGTGAATCAATGAACAAGTGAATGAATTCATATGTCGTGTGTGTACAAGTCAAAGGCTGCTCTGGCTCTGGGAAGGAAGAAGCTGGTGCTCCAGAAGAAGTATTGTAGACCACTTGGTTGCTCTTTCTTTAAAGATTGGGCAGAAGAGATACCTCTTAATAGCATTCAAAAACAACAAAACATACAGGTATTATATGAACTCATCTCTGTATGTACCCAAAGGAAATGATGTCAGTGCATCAGGAGCTGTCTGGGCCTCCTGCTTATCCCAGCATTATTCTAAAAGTCAAGATATGGAGAGCAACTAAGATTCTATGGATAAAGAAATGATGCTACATATATGTGTAAGTATGTATGTCTCTGTGCATGTGTATAGTTATCGATTATGCAGACATGTAAGGACACCTTGAACTTTAAATGACATGGATGAACCTGGAGGACATTAGGCTGAGTGAAATAAACTAAACCCACAAAGACAAATACTGGTTAACCACACTTTTTTGTGCATTGTGGGGTTTCCCTGAGAGGGTGGCATTTGTTCTGATTTGGATGTTCACTTTTTTGCTTGGTTTGGACCAGATATTTGTCTGTTGTTTTGAGACATAGTTTCCTGTAGGCCAGACTGGCTTCAAACTCACCAAATAGCAAGGGCTAGCCTTAAACTTCTAATCCTACCGCTTTCACCTCCCAGAAACTAGGATTAAAAGATGTGTACTACTATGCCTAGGACAATATAGAATGTTTATTAAAAGTCATAGTGTGGAAACAATAGAATCCTGACTGCTAGGGGTAGTGGGAGAGGGGTAGCGTATATGAGGAGATACAGGTCAAAGGGCGCAAAGTCACAGTCCCATAGGACTCCAGTATGGAGTATCTCCAGATTTAATCCAGAGCAGGACAGCTTCAGCTAGAAACACTCCAATGAGACTAGAAACTTGCTGAAACGCTAGGATTACGTTACCATTAAAAATGATAACTGTACGGTTCCTTAGACAAGCGAGCTTGCTAAACTGTAGCTATCATTTCTCTCTCCCTCTCTCCTTTCTCTCTTGCTATAAAACCTAACACCATACTGCACAGCTTATATACACAACAGGAATGAATGAATGAAAGCCAAATGTTCTAGTTTTATTCGTATTGTAGCTTTACTTCTTCCTTCTTCCCAAGTATATATTAAATATAAGTTCCTATGGTCTCAGAATACAGGTACATCCCATGTAGAATATAACTTTAACATACTCAGTTATGTTTCTGTAACATTTTCTTGGTTACTTCATGTGAAATTCTCATATGACAATGTTTTCAGGGACCTTAAACCAACTATGTCCTACATAATCCATAAGGTATTTGAGAGAAAAACGAGGTCGACTGAGGGTGGACGCCTCCTTTACGTTGCCGGGCTGCAATAGAGCGCAGGTTCTTGCTCTGACCTGCGCATAAATAAACAGCTAGATTTCCCTACACTCACTCTGTAGTAAGCAAAGTGAGGTGTAGACAGGTCGTTTGTTCAGATTTAAGTTGTTCAACGGTCTGTGGCCCCTCTCAAGGTAAGTGTTCTTTTTGATACTCAGAGCTGCCAGTAGAAAATCATTTCTGAAAAAGAAATGACTTCCGAAAGAGAATTGAACCATTTGCCTTCAAATCACCTAATTATTAAATATTTCACTATTTTCACATCATAGATTTATTATATTTTCTTATTATCAAAAAGGAAATGCTTTGAAAGCAGTGTTTGAGTCAATATAAAATCTAGTCTGATGGTAAAAGTGTTGGCTAAATAAACCCTCTTCTATTTTTGTTTTATAGACATATATGTGAGATTTAAAAGCTTACTGGGTTTTTGTTTGTTTTAGTTTATGTTCTTTGTTTGTTGTTAGTTGATTTGGGCTTTTTAAACCTTTCTAATTCAAAAGTACTTTTTCTTCAGTCATCCCAGGCTATGAAGTACGCCCTCTGCTGGTGAGAAGAAAACTATCAACACCTTAAGCCTAAAAGCGTCCACAGAACATGAAATACACTAACCTATAAAAAATCAATTGTTAGAGCAACCATTACATTATGACTTCTATATTTAAAATGGAAAGAAAACAGATTTACAGGGCGGTAAATCGGAAGATAAATGGTGGGACTTTTATTTGATTCCACATTTTCTATTAGCTCTGATAAGGAGGTTTAACAGCAGGCACACTGAATGACCAAAAAAAAAATCATCCACCCTCAGATACATGGAGCCACAGCAATGCTTGCCATAATCTACCGTGAAAAGACAGCAACGTTTGCCATAGTCTACCATGGAGCCACATCAGTTCAACATTTCCATGTTTTACCATGGAGCCGCATCAATTCAATATTTGCCACATTCTACCATAGAGGCACATCCATTCAATGTTTGCCATATTCTACCAAGCAAACTATTCATGATCATATATTGCAAAGCGTGCACTGGATGCATGACGCAGGCATAAACAAAAGCAGGTACTGGTATGTCTTCTCCTCACTCATTTTGTATTCATTTCCCCAGTAAGCCTCCATTGACCTTTTAATATTTTCTTGCAAAGGCAGCAAGAATCCTGAACATATCACAGGTGCTACAAGTTAATTAAACTATGATCTATAAACACAACATAGTATTTCTTAAAAGACCAGGCAAACATACACATGGTCTTTGGGGGTACTGAGGAGCAAGCTTTGCCCTAGAAAATGACCGAGGGAAGGAACTGAGAAGGGCAATGAAGAAAGAGCTCCTGTAAAATCTGTTAGCCCCTTCCTCTCCATGGCTCACCATCCTCTTGTTATCCACAGAACACACTACCACATCTTCCCAGGGATAGTGCTGTGACCTCTGAGCCATGAGGTGGGAACATTATTTACACAGACAACACAAAGCTTGGTCCTGTAGCTGATTAAGCCTCTGTGTAAATTTCCCAACATCAAAAGGGCCCTTCCCTTACAGCCATATAAAAATTGCCACTTCCATTACCCTGACTTTCTTAGTGTCCTCTCCTTTCGCTGTCATGGTGACATTGTTTTCTGGGTCTTCCCATGTCTTCACACTGGGAACTGAGAAACACGCTCTGGGAAATAGCCACATGGCTCATCTGTTCATTGTTCTCTTCACGATGGAATAGGATCTGATTCGTAGCAACTAATCAATTAATATTTGTTGAATGAATGAACCAACAATTCATCGGGAGCATTACAGAGATAACTTCAGCTTGGAATGAGAGACTGAGTAGCCAATGCCTTGTAGAGTTCATGTTGTGATTTCTTAAGAAGGATTGTGTGAACAGCTTTGAGCACACTCAAAAAATGCTCAAAACCTACCCCCAAAGGATTAAAAATCAATCAACGGAGAAAATCAATCAAATGAATGGTGGGGCACCATAAAAAAGTTTGATTAGATATATAAAGTCACTCCATGAATTACCTTATGAAATATTATTTCTTCTGGATTACTATCATTTCTGTTTAATCAAGTGTTAAGACAAAGAATAGAAAGTAAAGGTAATCCATAAAATACCACACTTCCGAGAATAGTTAAATGATTAGGCTGTTAAGTATCTCACATAGCTTCTACTCCTTTTTAAATTAAGCTTAAAATAGATTATTGCTCCTCAAAGAACAAAGAAGGGAAGTAGCAACATGGAAAAATGGTAATTGTGTGAGCATACGTAGTTCCTAGCTTTGTTTTATTAGAACATAGCCAAGCCTTATTGGAATGAAAGTGTTTTAAAACAGTACCACCTGAGAATATCTTCTAAGTCTGACCCAAATATTGTATGTGCAAAATTCCTGGCAAAGAAACATGATACTCTACTTAAAATATATCCATAGTAACACAACTTTATTATGAACACACTTAAGGTATGCTTATATGTAGGCAGAGAGTGCTCGTTCTTTCTTGACCACCCAGACCTGAAAAATTCACATACAAACTATATTAATTACACCACTGCTTGGTCAATCACTAAAGTGTATTGCTATCTAGCTCTTATATCTTAAATTAACCCATTTCCATTGTTTTGTATGTTACCAGGAGGTTCATGGTTTACCGGTAAGGTTCTGGGCATCTGTCTCCTTTGATGGCTACAGGCCTCTCTCTAACTCTGCCTGCTCTCTCTCTACATCTCTGTTCAGATTTTACACCTGGCATTACTTTGTTAAGCCAACGGCTGAAAGCAGCTTCTTTATTAACCAATGGAAATAAAACATATTCACAGCACACAGAGGTGAATCCCATGTCACGTATAGTCAGTAGGGGATGAACCAAAATAATGAAGAAATTTAAATGACCAAATATGCATACCTTATTCTCTAGCATTGCTGTCTGTCTAGATAAACCCAGATAACACACACACACACACACAAACACAAACACACAACTGTAGTCATTTGGTGTTTTGAAAAAAAAAACTGTGCAACACTATCCATTTTCTTGCCAACATTGTGGCCTTATATCACACACAGTAAGAGAAATGACCTTTGAAAGAAGTTGAACTGAGAAAAATCTAGCAATAAAATCTTACAGAAAGAGATCTGTTATTGCAATTGTACTTGGATTTTCATCAAAAATGACCAAATTTTCCAAGTGGTAGACTTTTTCTCCTGTTTCTCAATGGAAGTTTCCCATACAACTACGTGTGACAAAGGGGAGAAGTCCACTAGAATCATACAGTGAGCTTTTTAAGATAAAAATGCAAAGCTGTGATAAATTTAAGTCTATCCACATATAATAATCATATTTGTTCATAATTTAGGATATTTATAATATTCTTCATAATAAATCATTTAAATAAATTGTCTATAAATCACCTAAATGAATTGACTGTCAAAGAGATAATGCTGCGTTCCTCATTCATGAAGTCATCATGCTTATCTTCTTAAAGCCTAGAGGAAGCAAAATATAGATGGAATAGGGCATCCTGTGCGTGTTTCCTAGTTTATTCACTTAATAAAAATTTCTTGAGCCCCTTCCATGTGTCAGAAACTCATAACTGCTAAGAATTCAAAGATGTGCATCCTTCAGAGCTGAGAGAAGGTGCTGTGTGACAAAGAAAACTTCAGGTTTGGAAAAATAATAGTACTGCCTAGAACATTCTCAATATATATGATAGGAGACAAACTCTTCAGCAATTACACCATCAGACAGATACTTTGTTATCCCACCCATTTACTAATCCCACAATGTTCCAAAATAATTATAATCCTGCTTTCCAAGTGGCAAATCAACACTGTGAATGTCTGTGACGTATGAATTCAAAGACTAGGCACTGCTTAGATCCCAGCTCTGGTAAGATAGCCCCTAATTCCTGGGGTCACTGATCACACTCACTCCTCCAACCTCATAGAATAAACTTGTCTTCCTTAGCTTTATAGCCACAAGGATTGAGAGTAACGCTGGAACAACCATCAGTTTGGAACAACTCCAAGTTCTCTATAACTGATCCCAAATGCCTCTTCTTATGCCCTTAGCTTAAGAAAACTAGTTAATTTTTATCTTGCTATCCAGTAAATGTAGCTAAGAAAACACTATCCACCATTTATTTTTACATCTCTCTGCAATTTATTTTTCAAGTATTCAAAATGTTCATGGAAAGCAGCAAAAAAAAATACCACATTAAGAAGGTTGTGAAATTTTAAGACAGTCAGTGAAATTGTGCTCTTGGCTAAAGTAGACCAGAGTTAAAACACCGGCATCTCCAAAAAGCTATGCTCTGAACCTATTTGTCTCATGTATAAGCAAACCCAGAACTGACTGCCACATTTGTAAGGTCCCATCAGCACACGAATCATGGTGACAACAGATCTTACAAGAAACTTCACCTGAAGCAAACTAATAATAATTGGTGTATGATTTTTCTGAAGTCACCTAACTGAACATATTTAGCTAGAATTTGTGGAAATCTAGAACTTTGAAGACCTAAAAACGACAGCAATAAAAGTATTTGGACCTGGTGGTGAGGCCTCCAACTCAGGTGATATATTCTGGAGCCCTGAGAACCAACAATTATGTTAAACATCTAGCTGTCAAAATATTAAGTGTTTGATGAGTCTGTGCTTCTCATAAGGCAAATATAGCAAGCATAACAGACTGTATGCAATAAAATTTTTTATCACTTTTATTTTCCCTTAGGTAAATACAGCATATTGAAGGCAGTGGGAGGCACATACATAATCTTTCTCAAATTTCAGCATCCAGAAAGGGAGGGAGGAAGGGAGAGAGACTACTAGTTTATAATAGTATTGTGGGTTTAGATTTTTTTTCCTCTGTAGACATTTTGGGAGGCAGAAAAATGCCTGTGGTTAGAAAGAGATGATCCCATTTTTTCAAGGGCCTTCAAACTTCCAGTGCTTACTTTCTTACTGGGTTTTCCCACACCACAAAATTGTAAGAATCTCCGTGGCAGTGAAACTATGCCCAATCTACCCAGTTCACCTATTCCTACCGCGTCAAATGTCTGGGAATATAATGTGAAGTAGTCCAGTCTAGAACACAGCACCCAAAATTCACACTGGCAAATAACAGATCGAACTGCAAAATTTCATACACTAAACTGTCTAAATATTTTACAGTGAAATGTAACCATATGAGAAAAACATTCTCCTTACACGAACATTCACAAGGTTAGGAAATAAAAGTCACTTAACCTACATAATGGAGGGAAATGCAGTTTTCAGACAATGAGGTGAGGGCTCTCACGCTGCACACAAATCTTGCCCTGAAATCTGCCCAGCTGACGAAAGAGCTGAGACTCAGAGCACAATCACACCCCCTCCTTAAAGCTGAAAATTGGTCCCTTGGTCAAGAGGCATTTGTCATCCCACATTTGAGAAAGCACAAAGGGTCACATGGGGAGCATTCAGATTATCTGCAGATGCTGTCAGAAAAATGTACCCTGTTATTGAGAGCTTGCAATTTATATTTGAAAGAAAGAAACAGTAAATACCTCAGGATGCTCTTGCTTAAGGAGGATTATATTATCAGATGATGTACAGGGTAGAATTCTACCAAATGGAAATCAGGGAAGTAAACTCAGGCTTTATAAGTCTGGAGTATCCGCCATAGGAAAGTACAATAGAGATCAACGCCTGCCGCTCCCCACCCACAAGTCTCCAATGAAAGGATACAAGAGTTCTGAACAAAGTCAAGATCAAATAGAACACGATTTTCCTCGTTAATACATCTCAAAACTAAGTGCGTTAATAAACACACAACAGGAAAAGAGAAAGAAGGCTTCCTGCTGCTAATGGGTACCATTTGGGACTTAAGTTAATAGTAAGTCTGAAATTCCAGTATATAATTCTTCATGCAAACACTGCATCCAGATATTTACCGCCACATACATCGTCATCACACAGCACGGTAGCTCTGCTGGACTCACGCTATTATAAAGATCATTCTTATTACTCATCCAACAGCACAGTGTGAGTAATGAACGCCATCGTGAGTTATATGGGATCATTTAATGAACAGCAATCATACGAAATTGCTCTCCAGAAGAATGTGTTGGAGTCAGGTGGTTCCACTTAGAAACCTACTTTGCTTCCTCCGCTACTCAGTCTTTAAATTGTGATAATCTACAGGCAGAAATGATGGAAGATTCAATATGTAAAAACAACAAATTCGATTTCAGTTAAGCAATGAAAGGTCACCTTCAAACATAGCGACACAGAGAAGCTAATGTTTCATTACACCCATCCTATAGTTAATAACATGGCAATAGGTTATAACTTTAAAAACCTTCTCAACAATACATGCAGAATGGAAACTAATGATCTTGACCCAACTTCCCATAAGTACTGACTGGGACATAGACATTCCTTAAATACTCGGTATCTGATGATTAATTGATACCTTGCTCAACTAATGAGAAAGGAATTCACTACATCTTTTAAAATGCAGTATCTCACTGAATTATATGAACACATATTAAATCAAAAGACTACTGTCAGGGACACAAACATGAGCTCCCACCTATAACCAAAGAGCTGTCTCCACTGACAACTGACCTCCAAAGAAAACTTAGTTTGCTCTGATCGAGTCTCACCAGGGATTCACTCGAGGGTAGGCCTCCTGATCAGATGGCCAACAGAGAATGAACTGAACTCAGTGGTGGTTTTTGGCGTTGTTGGTTTTTTTTCTATCATATGACTTTTGGGTGCTTTTGTGTTGTTTGTTTGTTTGTTTGGGTTTTATAAATCTTACTGGTCTCTTTCATGTGTATTATTATTTCCAATTTTTTGGATTTATGAGTTTTATGTGTATGTATGTGCATGTGTATTTCTTGTGCTTGTTTTTGTCTTGTTATATTCTGTTTTTTTCCCAGTTTTTCTTAACACAGAAGAAAAAAGAGACATAGAGTTGGAAAGATGGAAAGGCATGATGGATCTGGGAGAAAATGAGGGAACAGAATCAAAATATTGTATGAAAAAATTTCAATAAAAATAATTTGAATTTTTTTAAATGTATTTCAACATGATATTCAAAATCTTTAGCAATTTCCACATGCTTACTCAGGAATGATAAGTGGACTGGATCATATCTATTAATATTATTGATCTAAAATGTTTACAGTTGAATTGAAAGTTGTATTTTTACTAAAAAAAAAGACTCTCTGCCATCACAGTCCTTAATTTTATACCTTAGGCAGTAAGACACAGAACTTGACATCTTCATCCTAAGCACACTGCATGAATGTACCACAACAGTGCCCCAAATCCGGAAATAAGATACCAATATTCAGACCAAGCAGACAACCTACTAACAAACATTACTGAGCGGTTAATTTTGTACTTCCAAGTTGAGTTATAGTTAACATCATGTTCAGTTTTAAAATGCTTTTCTTATCAGTTTTTACAATTAAAATATGATAAAATAACTGAAGGTAAGATTTAGCTCCCATGTATTACACTAAACTATTAGTGTGTTTTACTGATGAGGTCCTTCCACATAAATTATAATTCCCAGGTCCTAGTCAGGTTTGGCAACAAACTAGCCAGTACAAATATATATACAGCCACAAGGCAATGTTCAAGGAGTCCCAGGAATACCACAGAAACCTGTTTTTAAAATGAGCATATACTTACCCTCAGAGACTTCTAACCGCAAATATTTGGATAGCCTGCCACCTAAAAACATCTGTCCTAGTTCCTCAAATCTTTCAAAGAAGCCCTCATCTCTCCTGTGTGACCACACGGATCTTCACAAATTTGAGAAGTAATGTCTCAACTTCAGTTTAAAACTGTCTGCCCTATCTAATCTCCTTCTAAGCATTCTTATAATCTGCAGTCATAATTCTGCCCTGCCCTGTGGTCTCTGCTGGGCTTCTCTGTGAATTTAAGCATAGGATATTTATTGTAGCTATGAATAGTCAGAACGTCATTCATAAAAACATTTTATGACTGAGTTAATGAGCAAAGAAGTATCCTGAATGCATACGCTCTCCCAATCTTGGTTCATTTTTTCACTATCATCATCACCCATGTCCTAGAGAGAGAGTCATGGAAAATGAACAGGACTCCCTAATTTAAATGGTCACCCACACAAAAGAAGCTCTGAGTAAATAAGTTTTAAATTTAAGCAAAAATGTTAATGTTCAAGACCTCCAACAGTGCTTGCTTATTCCATAAATATGCATTGATTTTCCTGTATTATTCCAACAGTGCTCCTCATAATGGAGAAAATGGTGAGCAAAATGCACTTCCTGCCCCCTCAATGCGATGATGACATTTAAGTTTCTATGCAGAGAGAAAGCAGAATGTTTATCACAAGAGAACTGCATTAGTTCACCTCTTTCGTAGACTTGTCAGTGAAATACCAGTCCCACTATCAGATACTAAATAAAACAGGGGATAAGAGAAGACAATAGACTTTGGTTCAAAGCAATATTTCATTTTNATAACTGAAGCATAGCTTCTAATTCAGACATATGGAGGGTAGGATGGTAGCTGTCAAATGCTGGGAAAGAGGAAAACAAAAGTTGGTTTTTAATGGACACATTTGAAAGACAATTCCATGAATTGCACACTCAAATATTCTTAAAATGGTAAATGTACTATGTGTATCTTACTAAAGTATGTTAAATATACTAATATATTTAACATGATATTAAGCATATTAAGTCTATAATAATTATTAAATTAATTATTAAATATATATTATATATAAACTGAACATGATGTTAATTATAACCCAACTTGGAAGTACAAAATTAATTGCTCAGTAATGTTGGTTTGTAGGTGGTCTGCTTGGTCTGAATATTGGTATCTTATTTCCAGATTTGGGGCGCTGTTGTGATACATGCATGTAGTGTGCTTAGGATGAAGATGTCAAGTTCTGTGTCTTACTGCCTAAGGTACTAAACTGAGGATTGTGATGACACAGAGGGAAGTCTCACCTTCAGCGCATAGCAGTGATGGACCACACGCCTACGTGGAC
>LOEQ01001751.1:161060-184557 GCA_001685075.1 Bramus lutescens
GTGTGTGTGTGTGTGTGTGTGTGCTATATAGTGTATGTGGACACATGTAGAGGCCAGACAAAGGAGTTGCATCCCTTGGAGCTGTAGGAACTAGCATTCAGATTGCAGCAGCCCCATATGGATGCTAGAATTGAAACTCTGCTCCTCGGGATTAAGGAGCCAACTGCTCTTGAGTGCTGAGCCATCATCTCTCTGGCCTTAAACTGAAATGTTTAAAGAGTGAAATGTATTACAACAAGCAAAGTAAAAAATTATTCATGGTAGTTTGTGCTGTTGTTATGAATGATGACATTTATACTTGTATAGCACCTTTCTTTCAAGACAATTTAAAGATGTTTTTCTTTGCCTTGAAAATTACTGCTGTTCTACAGTAAATTTTATCCAACACTATATACACACACAGGGGGAGGGGAGAGGAAGGGGGAGAGAGGGAGAAAGAGGCATAATATGGGACTTTGCTATATGACAGGTGCTATTCAAAGTTTATTTCTGTGTCAAGACCTATATATAGCAAACACTTTTTCTTCATAGAGAGGGAGAAACCTACAGATACAAGAGTTTTATAATTTACCCAATTTGTCCCTGGCAAGGAAAGGCATACTAGAGTTTCGGATTGCAGTTTTGTGGAACTCGGTGCCTGCATTGCACACTCATGGCTGTTCTGCCACCAGCCCGACNGAACGTCCGGAGTAGCTGCATCTCTGAGGGGCCACAGGCTAAGACTTCCCTGGCTCACATTCTCCATCTCAGCTTCTGTCCCTGTAATGAAGAACTGGGAACCTCAAATTCAGATGGTTATTCAACCTGGTGCAATGGCAGCCTGTAGGGGCAGGTGGAATTACAGTCCCAGGAGACCATAGCCTGGCAAAGGAGACAATGTTTTAAGAGTGAGGATTCCTTAAACTCAGTACGATGCCAAGTTTTGGAGGCAAATGGCAATATTGGCTTTCTGTGAATTTAGTCTGGGTTTCTGCTGTGTCAGGCTGGTCTGGACTCAATGAGTTAATCTGTCTACCATGAATGAAACCAAGGGCAATTCATTGACTTCTTCACAAGGAGCCCCACCCTCTCTTCCTTCCTTACCCTCTGCACCATATTTCTCTGTCTGCAAGAGCCAGTAGATCTTGGAAAACTAATGATTTTCTTTTCCCTAAGGCTCAAAGCAGAAGCTTGAACAGTAATGCTCAAATACCTGCTAGTAGATGCTTGTTACGTTGCTAAATCTGGTCCACTATAACCCAACATGTTAAGACAAATACATATATATTTGTATCATCAATCACCAGTGTCCATCTTAGATCACAAGGCAGTTTGCACACCGTGGAAACTCAGCTAATTGTATTCCATTCTCTCTAACCTATTGCTTTAATCACAGCAGAAGGCTCTCGAAGCTCCCGACAGCCAACAGCCGGCAGTTGCCCAGTCAACTACAGCATGACTGGCCACCTGTTGTGAGGTAGGAGCCAAGGACAAATGTGAGGAAAACCAACTTTGCTTACTTATCAAGAAAAGGGACATCTGCTGCAGCAGTCAGGAAAACTACCCAAAGGATAAAGAAGGTTCAACAACCTTCCATTTCCTGGGCATCTGTGGGTCCCTCTTTCCTGCTGACACAGTAGTCTTCACCACCTATATCTGTAACCTGACAATATGCTGCCAACACATGAGTTCATTTATAAAGCACAGGCGAACACATGTGTTCAATACATCCATGTTAGAAAACACGGGTAGATATTTTGAAAATGAAAAGATGTGTTAAATTCTAAAAATAAAAATATTCTCTCGGTGTTTAATTTTTTAATTTAAAATTAGAGACCCTTTCAAGCTTTGCAAGTTGGTCTTAAACAATCTTTTTATGTTTTGATTCATGTCACAGAAACTATCTTAAATACTTGAGAATTCTAACCTGTGAGAACAACATACCCTAGGATCAGGACTTCAGTTGCCTGAACTGACAGGAAGAGCCAAACCCACTAATTAGGGAAGACCCAGGACAAGTCTCCTGTGCTGGAAAGGTTCACCACTAATACCATGGTAAAATGCTACTATCATGACTGTTTTTATAAATAGAGGAATTATATTTGGAGATACTAGCAACCTCATCCAAAGTCACACAGTTAGTAATTGTCAGGTCTTCTACCTGAAGAGCTTCAGGCCTTAATAAATCACATGGGACATAGTCCCTACGTGTTATGTCTAATGGATTAAATTCCTATGAGAAAACAGCTAGCTATCAAACAATGGAACAGAACACTCTGTGTTGATAGAATTAAATGTTCTTTTTATAAAACCCAAAATACGAGGGCAAGGGCTAGAGAAAATATAATCACTCCACACTTCTGTCCCACATTAGTCCCATATTAGTTAAATAACAGTTAAAATCCTAGAGAGAATGAGAGTGCTTTCAGGAGAGGAGGCTGGGAGCAGAACTCATGATAGTAGCCACACACAAATAACACAGTAAGGGTTACCTCTGTCCACAGCAGTGCAAGTAAAAAGCACAGGGTTATATAGACTTTATCTCAGCACGCAGTCAGTCTTCACACACCCTATTATCATTCTAGTCCGCAGTTAGTCTTCATACATTCTTTTATTATTCCAGCACACAGTGGGTCTTCATACACCATATTATCATCCCAGCACACAGGAATCTATATAATGGCCCCCATAGACACATGTGTTTGAAAGCCTGGTCCATAGGGAGTGGCACTATTAGAAAGTACGACCTTGTTGGAAGAAGTGAGTCACTTTGAGGGTGGGTATTGAGGTGTTTTATGCTCAAGATAGGCCTAGTATGGCTCACAGTCTCCTTCTGCTGCCTGTGGATCAAGATGTAAAGCTCTCAGCTCCTTCTCCAACATCATATCTGCCTGCATGTTGTCATGTCCTGCCATGATGATAACAGACTAAACCTCTGAAACTATAAGCTAGCCCCAATTAAATGTTTTCCTTTTTAAGAGTTGCTGTGGTCATGGTGTCTCTTCACAGCACTAGAGACCCTAAGACATCTCTAATCTCATTTATCTCCCTCCCCAATCTCTCTGCAGTATTCCCCTGTGTACTCTACAGATGTTTCTAGAGAATTGTAATGAGCAGAGCTAGACTCCTGCCATGCCTGGAAGAATGATCTCAGCGTGGACAGGGCACTGCCTCTGGAGTTACACTTGCCTTCTATTGAGAGTTCTCTGGCATCTTGTATAATTAAAGAGTAGTCAGATCTCCACCTTTATGAGGTTTCTGTATTCTACCAATATACAAGGCTACGATATAATATACAAGAAGAACCCTTAATGTTCATTTTTATCACCCTTTTTGTCTTCCTGCTTCTGCCCCTTCAGCATAGTCTACTGGTCCATGCCATTGTGAGGAGCATCATCTGCCACCACTTCTTTCACAGTCTACTGCTGAGGAGGAAAGGTTCAGACGAGGCCAAAGGACCACTATAGTCCCTGGGGACCAAAAATGGCAGCTGAGTAGGCTATCTGAGACTGAGGCCATTGGTGTGACAAAATCCTGGCATGAGAGCAGGAGTGGTTGGTGACTGAAGTTAGAAAATAAGATCCAAAAGAAGGATCTTAGGAAGTGGGGCATACTGGAAAGGCTATCTATACAACATTGAGGTCACTGAGAATTAAGACAGGGGTAAATGAGGAGGTTAAAGTGAACCACAAAAGGAAGCTACAAGAAACAAGAACAAAGGATTCAAGGGTTAGTGGAGTACAGTAGTTTCAGGGTAAGACAAGAAAAGCATCCCAAAATATCTGTGAAGACAAGACAACTGGTCCACCTCTAAGTTTAGTGGCAGAATGTATAGGAGTTACAGGGGAACACACATAGCCATCTTACTCAACTGCAACAAAGACAGTTGTTCAAGCAAGAACATGAAAGACTATCAGAAGAGAGCCTAAAATTGCAAAATGTTTTGCTAATGATGGATCAGGAACTCAGAAAGTATAAGCAATGAGTTTGTGGGAGTTGAGTTATACAGACACAAAATAGAGTGTGGTGTAGTTGACTTAAGACAGAAAACATTATGGGATTTGTCCCCCAAAAAACTCATAGCAAGTGGTATAGGTGAAACTGGGTTCTGGATGCAGTGGGGGCTGCCTCTTCACCCACAGCAATGCAAGTAAAAATTAAAAGGTTATACATAATTTATCTCAGCACACAATCAGTCTTCGTACTCTTTATCATTCCATTTTTACATATCAGATAGGATGACAGCTTTCTGTCCATACAATACTCAAAGCCCCTGAGCAGATGACACATGACCTACTCAAACTGAATCTTCTCTGTTTTAGGATCCATAGTGCTAAAGCTGCAAAGTTTAGATTAAGGATCCAGTGTACAAGAACCTAACCCCTCCTTGCTAACAAGAATGCTGGTAAACTCCATAAAATTGTCAAGTACACCCACCAGCCTGTATATGTGCACATTTAGAAATAAAGGGAACACAATTTTAAAAGTCAACTATATCATATATGCCTCTCTTTTAACAGAAGCACGAATATCTCCATGTACCAAAATGATGTCACCTCTGATGATGCATAGTTTAAGGAATTTGGGGGATAATTTGAATATTTGATGGTCTACTCTGGTTTTGCTGTTAACTTATTTATTATTTTGTTGAATACATTGTAGAACATTCAGAAAAAGTATCCAAGATAATTTGGTTTCTTAGCTATAAAAAAATACAGCTAGCATATTATGTGGAATATTATGAAGAAACAAAAAAGTTAATTATTTTTAACATTACACAATGACTTTTAACTATGCCCTTCTTGACTTCTAATCAGTAAATAGATGAAAATATTACCAATAACATGAATAACACTGAGATAAGGGTTTGGTTTCGAATTGCACATATTAAGCAGTTGCTAATGGCACAATACCAACCAACAACACAATAAATACTCAATTTATAGTGAATTCAAGTCGAAGAGGTAATGCTAAGTGATGAATTTTAAGCCACTATGCTAGTAATTTTAGCAATAAAATAATTACAATAATATAATGCAGGAGGACATAGCTATTGTGAGGTGAAAAACCCTAGAGACAGGGTAGAGGACAATGGCATTCTACCCAAAAGCTCTTTGCTGAAATTCAGCAACACATTCTGGCAGGTCAATTGATAAGACCATAAGAGATTAATAAAACTTTTCTAAGATCTCTGAAAATAGTTCTTGGAAGTGTCTCACACATCAAAAAATCATGAAAATATGAAAAAGAATGAAAATCATTTATGTTCGTATTAATAATAATTTTAACATTACTCCTAATGAAATCAATATAAAGTGTTCATGGCCTTTGGAAGCTCTAGCACAATCACAACATGTGGGTTTCTGTCTCACCTTTTTAAACTATTTAAATTCTATAATAACAAGAGTTTTTATCCAAAAATTATATGAAAAGTCTTGATGCTTTAATAAAAAGTTGTGGTCTTTTCCTTAACAATGGAAACAGCAACTTCCTTGAAGCTACTTATGCTTATGAGCATTGAGCATCATTAGTTTCTCTTAATATGTAGTAATAACAGACACAAGAGTGTGTGAAAGGCTTACATGGACCTATCTAAAGCACAAAATGAAACCAGAGAGCGATGCTGTCACACAAGACTGTCTTCAACCTTGGTGAGAATTTCCAGTTCATCACAAACTTCATTATAATTATCATTAACCTACTCACATGGGATTTAGGAAGTAAATAAAACTTATGACCCAAAACATGACTTTTTCTTCTCTCCCAACTAAGAGTCTTCCCTGCAAAGAAACACATACATGTACATTCCATCCATGTATGGATCTGTCAAAGGGCACCTGGGCAGTTGCATGTCTGGGGTAGCCCCAAGCTCAAGCTGTTCTCCTTGATTTTCAAAAGCTTAAATTATTATAGTTACAACACCCCTTGCCAGAAATACCAGTTTCCTGGATCTCCTTATGAAGCATCATTATATGCCCAACTGACCAAGGAGTCTCCGTAACACACAAACTTTTCTGTGTACCTGGAGGGTGAAGCACCTATGAGTTAAGGCATTTCCAAACTTTGAGGTCAAAATGTAGACATAGGGACTCGAAATGGCCTTCATTCACCACAGATCACGAAGGTGGGATAATCATTCCTCGAGGAAAGAGATTTGCCCCTTATAATTTGAGATATGTTCACTATTTTTGATCTAATGCCAAGGACTTCACTTCTTAGTGGGGAACGTTTGCTTCACAGTGAGAACCAGTGCCTTGAGAAGAGAGGGAGAATACGGCAACATCAACATTATCCTCCAATTCTCTAGCTAAGCCTAATTACTCATCTTAAACAAACAGTTTAGCAAAGAACTTTTTTACTAATGATTGTGTCATAATACATATAATATTTTTTCAAGTGCCATATAACTCGTCCACTGGTGCATAAGTTGTATATTGAATATTTGAGTGGTAGCCTGCAGAGTCACTGGTTTAGGGAGTTCTTTATAATATTCCACTTGAATCTTTTAGTACATTTTTTTTATATATAAAAAATACCAATGGTACCATTTCAAGTTTGTCTCATTTTAATTATAACATCTTTCTGTAGAGTAGTAAATAAAACTTTAGATTTACATTTACTTGAATTGTATAAAATATAGGGTGTTTAGGTCAAAATCTAACAACTATAGTCAATTCCATACAGCATGGTATACTCAAGAGAGAAAAAGGTTAAGAAAAGGATGTATAAGACAAGGTTCTTAAGCATACAGGCCATCACATCTGAACATACAACTAGCTATAAGGGCTGCTTGACACTATGAACAGCAAGCTGATGCATTTTAGTTCTAAAAGGACATCTTAAAACAGACCACAAGGTTTTTCATTACCAAACAGCATCAAGCATTAAACCTTTTCACTTTAAGTCAAGCCCCCTTGGTTAGCCCCACACACTAAGCAAGGTCAGGATAAAGTCGAGGCACTACCTGACCAACCTAACCTGATGAATGAACAGGAATCGAATGTTTATTTGATGTGCCTAGCAAGGGAAGGGCCGATGAGTCAGCACACTTTGTGAGAGAAAACTCATATAGAACGCTCTGTAATTCAAGTTTTATTTTTACTCTCTTCAACTGTAATGTTCATTCTAATTTGCTTTGGATAATAAATAGATTAATCAATTTAATAAGGATATTCAGTCTGTCCTCTATTTGAAAAATCTAAAGGATGAACACCTCTGCTTTGTGTAGGCTGCCTAATTATGCTAACTGTCTTTGACTGAGTATATATTAGACAGGGATTCGGGCAGGATGTTTGGTTCACAATATGACCCTTATTTTCTTCTCCAAATTGCATCATTAATCTTCAATTTAATTTCTCATGAATTTTTCCAGAGCCAATAATAGGTATATATTATAATAACATCACTGAACTCCTAAAACTTATAGTCTGGAGAATTAAATGATAAGTTTAAAAATCTAATACTACATCAATACAATTAAATGTTTAATCATCTTTGTTAATATAAAATATAATTCTCATTAATTTTATAATCAATAAAAAATAAGAAGAAAATTAGTTATAATTGAGGTGTTATGAAAAGAGTAAACATGTTTGTCCACAAAGTCACATCCAAAAGCCATGATATATTCCACTTTGCCTGTACCTACTATATATAATTATATATGATTAATTCTGGGAATCGGCTTAAATATGAATTCTTTGTAGATCTGAAGGAAAGAGGTCATCTCTGTGTAGACCCAGTTCTTTACAAGTGACCATCAAACACATTCTTACTTAGTGATTCATCCACTGAAGAGAGATATTCATTGAAAGCTGGAGAGATAACTCAGTGGGTAAGAGTCCTCAGTGTGTAAGCACGGGTACCAGTTCAGCCCCAATGGCCACATAAAACTTACTGAGAGCATGGTCATATAAACCTGTAACACAGTCACTAGACTGAGAGACACTAGGGTTTACTAGACACCAGCTTATTTCCAGGTTCAGGAAGAGTTCCTGTCTAAAAGAGATATAATGGAGATTGATAGAGCAGGACTCTCAACACCACCCTCTGGGTCCAGGTGAATATGCCATACACACATGTGAGCATATACCATATATATGTGCAATGTGCATGTACACACATTCATGCACACACGTGCATACACACATACACACACACACACTGCGATGACCAAATGCAAATCATTATACTTGCCAGTAACATGCTGGATACCACAATGAATAAACAGGCCCTGGCCTCCTTCTAATGAGATAGGTAAGGTGTGAATAACCAACTATGAAATAAATTATTTAATTAAAAGTGTTAATAGGAGCCAAAGAATAGGAATACACAGTACTTTAAGAAGAAAGGGATGCTGGTCCAGAGGAAAAATAAGAAAGTACCATTTGAAGGATGTATCTGCTGAGTTCTGAATGATTGTCTCAGTTATTACTTGGCAAATAAAATAAGTGGGAAAGGGATTGTGTAGCGATAGCCACAAATAAAAGAACTATAAAGTACGGAGAACAGAGGGCGCTCAAAGAACTGTAAGAAAGGGGGTGTGCCTGAGGTGAAGACAAGAAGGAAGCAGCCACAGATGAGGCTGGGAAAGCCGGAAGAAGCAAGGATTGAACCTCCATGTCTGTCACAATAGTAAGCCAGGAGTTCTGTTTGAGGGACCTCTTCCAAACCACTGCAGGACATCTCACAGGATCCCAGGTCTTTACCACACCTGACCCTGCCTCTCACCTTCACTATGAAAACATTCATGTCTCCAGGCTTTGACAAATATCCTCCTAGTGACAAAAAACCATTTCTGATTAAGAACCACTAGTGCGACTGGGAAGACAGTGGGAAAAGTCCTTACTGCCCAAGTATGGAAACCTGAGTTCAATCCCCTGCACCCACATAGTAAATCCAGGCATGGTAGCCAGCATCTGTAATTCCTATACAGGAGGAAGGGGCAGGAGAGGTAGATCTAGAATGATCCCCTGAACCCACATAGTGAAGCCAGGCATGGTAGCCAGTATCTGTAATACCTGGCCAGCCAGTTTGGCAGAAATGGTGAGTTCTGGATTTTGTGAGAGTCTCTGTCAAAAAGTAAAGGGACCAGATAAGTGAGAAAGGAGAATCCACTAAACCTCAGCTTGCATGAAAACGCCATAAAGATTGTTTGTATTTGTGTGCTACCTTAAAAACTTAGAGAACAAGAGAAAAAAGTACTCAATGTCAACTCTGACACAGACACACACACACACACACACACACACACACACAAAAGCATAAAGCTTATGGTTGGTAAGAATCAACTTGACCATTATCTTGAAGCAAGTCAGAATATATAAGAACAAACTGAACATTTTTAAGAAGGGAGTGATTTCAGTCTGGGTAGGGCAAGCAGGTATTAATGGATAAAAGTGAACTTCTTAGCTGTCCCAGAACTGAAAGCTCTCCAAGCCGGCAGAAGAGAAAACAAGTCAATAGGTCAACAGCTCCTGTGTTCTGAATAAGGAAAGTTTCCAAAATGGATATGAACTCAGACTCTCTGCCCGTGTACTCACCCACTATCCATTCATTGATCTAAAGTTATACTGTAGGAGTCTTTGGTGATGATATATTCATTTTACAACCCAACTGTGATATACTATAACATATTTGCTAAATGAAACATGTATTGATGAATTATGAGAATTCCAATACAAATGCTGAGAAATCAATGAGAATAAATTATGCATGGAGATTAGTGTATATAGACATATAAAACAACTAGTACATCTGGGCTTCATGAAGATATAACCTAAAACTAAAATTTAGAGATCAAAATCACACCAAATTCCCAACATGGAAAATGAAGGAGCTGGACCCATAGCAGTAGGCATTTTTCTTAGTAAAAGGTCTTATGCTGACTCAGGGCTTTTCTTTTGTGGGAATCACAGTTGGCCAACTACCTACATCCCCTAGACTCAGTTCCTCTGATCCTCATGAAAAGCAATCAGGTCCCCACTGAGGGTCCCTTAGATTCCAATCCCATTGCATTACTAGCTATTTTAAATTTTCTATTAAATGTTTTCTTATTCTTTCGGAATTTAATCTTAATAAATACTAGGAAGGTATTTATCATTGGATTTAATGGCAACAAATATGGCAAATGTGAATGAGCTCCCTCATAAAATGTTTGCTATGTACGGCCTTATCTGGAAATCTCGAGAAGAGGACATTTTCTGCAACGGCCAGGTGAATGTTCGCTTTTCTCTCTGCCTTTACCTCTGGCATCATTCTCTTCCTCTCTTGCTCACTTCCATGTGTGGGCCCTGCCAGTGCACTCAGTGTTCCTTCTCCATCTGTGCTCACAAACTATTACCCATCTGTTCAGGATAAGCTCCATTCAAACCAATAACCAAGAAACAAGATTCGGTGTCCCTAAGCAAGCTAAATGGAAAAAAAAAAAAAACCAGAGTGCCAAAGGAATTCCTCTGACCCATGAGCCAGGCTACTCCTCTGGCAGCCAGTGCTGCAATCAAGTAGTTCTCACTTGAGTTCTGGCTCCAAGTTCCAGACACACGCCCCAGCAGACAAGCGTACGGTCCTGACTCCAGGCACACCACATCTTGTCTGCTTCGAAGCACACAGAGCAGAGGTTCATGAACCTGGGTGGATGCCAGAATCATCTGTGCTGCCTTTTATAAACACATATGTCTGAACCTTCTCTGCAGAATTATGGAATAAGACTTGCCAAGTCAGAGGAAGATCATTAATCCTTTACACAAAACCTCACAAGACAACTTGCACACCTAATTCTGATGTGTGCTAACATTTAAGACCAACCACTTTATAGACTAGAGAAGTAATTGCATGCACATTATACTATTTCTTTGGCAAGGACATAAGTAAAAGTGATAACCTAAATTATTTTCCCCAAATGGTTAGACTCTTTCCTCCACAACACTGAAATCCCTGAAACAACAACAACAACAAAAACCAATGTGCCTTACGCACCTTCATGTCTCGGATCCAACTAAACCACAAACAAATAACATCAGATTAAAAATATGTATGTTTACTTATGTAAATATCAAATCAGGTTTCTTGCTGGTTGTGTATAAGAAAATATTATGTGGTATCTGATTTCCCTTATATGTAAAATCTAATATTTCTCAAAGATCTGACACACAGAGAGGAAGAGCAAAGAACAATTACTAAGTATACTGGACCAAACATGGCTACCAAGCACGCTGGACCAAACACGGCTACCAAGCACGCTGGACCAAACACGGCTACCAAGCACACTGGACCAAACACGGCTACCAAGCACACTGGACCAAACACGGCTACCAAGTACACTGTGACAGAAGGCAAAATGGAGAGGTGTTGGTCAAAAACAAAGTAGCAGATCCAGAGGATGAGCAAGTCTAAAGACCTAATGAAAAACATGAGGACTGTACTGTTGATGGTATCATACTGCATCCAGAATTTCCACTGGAAAGCATGTTTTTGTGTTTTACCAAAAAAAAAAAAAACTAGCATGTAAGGAAGAATGAAGCACACATTAATTCTTTTAATAATGTTTTTATATGTGTATATCAAAATGTTATATAAACTTTAACACACACAGGAAGAGTTTTCAAGAATGTAGAGCATGGTGGCTCATGCTCCAATAACTTGGTTTGCTGAGGCAGAAGAATCACTATGACTTGAAGCTAGCCTATGCTTGAGGCTAGCCTGTGCTGGAGGCTACCCTGTGCTTGAGGCTAGCCTTTGCTAGTAAGTGAGCGCCTAGCTTAAAACACTTTAAGCTTCTAAACATGTACAAAGGAAGGGGAGAAACTAAACACCAAGACCTTCACTTGCTCACCCAGAAATTTCATGGCACCACACGCCACATTCCAAGAAACTGTGTTTTTCGCCCATCTTTTCTACCATGACTGCATTTTACATCTCAACTTTGAAAAGAAATGAAACTAAGCTCTGCTATGTATGAGAGGCATCAATTTCTCGGGAAGAAATTAGATAACTCCCAAACCTCTCACCTAACCTTCTGGCTCCTACATCCTTTTGCTGAGCTGACTGCCCACCACCGAATTCCTTTTACACAGCATCTAAATTTGAACTTGTCCACAACATTTCAAAAACAGAGGGACAGTTTATGTCTTTGCCATGAGTGACCTTCACAAAACAATTTCCTGGGCCCCACACCATTGTGCGACAGCAGCAACTCCAATGTGCAGAAAATCCTGAGTCAGAAAAGCAAGGCTGGAATTATGATTTGTAGGTAAAAGGCATCCATTGGTCTGCAATGGTATGCAAATTTCATGCATATTACACTGATGTGTTAAAAAAATTCTTTGTACCTTTGTTAGTTCTTGTTTTATTTATTCTGAATCTGTTTTAAAAAATGACCAATGTTTTCTTATTTGCAGATGACTCCATGAAAACCTCCAAGTAAAGCTACCAGAATGGGTGTTTTATTCCTAACAAATCACCATAATTCATGTCACACATGTCCTCCTGGAAAGGAGAATATGCGACTGATGTTGCAAAACGTTTCCTCAAACAAATCAACAGAAATCACCTTCTGGTGGGCTCTGCCTCACTCTGAACAAGAATGTGTAAGGTGTGGAGCGGTGGTTAAGAGAGGAACATTAATTAATTTTGGAAGAGATCAGTTGTCAAATGGAGCTTAGAACAGGACATTTAAAGGTAACTGAGATGAGAGAGATGATACATTACCTCAGGAGCAGTGCTGTCTTTGTGTGCCTGGGACTGCACCTGTCTGAGATCTCCTGGAAGAAGCTAGAGTAGGTGGCCCCTCTCCCTCGTCCTTAGACAGCCCTGACATATGCAGTCTTGTAGCCAACTCATAAGGTTCAGGACTGCTACCAAGTGACATGAGGATGCCCAATCAAACTCATTGCTTCATTTGAAGTATGCATAAAAATCATGTCCATATTAAAGGTATGCAGGCAGATCTTTGTTAGTTCGAGGCCAGCCTGGTCTACAGGAGCTAGTTCCAGGACAAGCTCCAAAGCCACAAAAACGCCCTGTCTTGAAAAACCAAAAAAAAAAAATCATGTCCAGAATGGAAAATGGAACAGCTGAGTTCACTCTTGGAATTCTGATGCTATTTGGCATGATCACTTGGATTTTTTTTTGGATCTTGTAATTGGAGATCACTTGAATTTCTAAAGCTCTCCCAGTAGATTATAGATGTAGGTTTGTGGATCTCCCTCCAGATGGCTTTTCCTGATTCAGGATAATATGATGACATGCATGGAAAAGACAGCTAGAACTGTCTAGAAACTAAAAGAATCTTCAAATGATGCTAGAGGCTAGACAAGAAAAGACAAGATCATCTCCAGAGAGTTCAGGGAGAGACTGCTCTGTGAACATCTTGATCCCTGACATCTAGCCTGTACCATAAAGCCAGGTTGGGGTAATTTGTTACAGAACCCTAAAAAAAGTATCATACTATATTATAGAAAAAAAGAAAATTCTGGCAAAGGAGGTTGAGGGACCACATTTAACAATGGGAGAATTATACCATAGAACCAAAGGGCAAATAAGTCTACATGAATTTAGGTCAAAGAGAGACATGTAAGAACTTCACACAAGTGTCTGCAACAAGCATTTTCAATCTATAATAAACTTTCTGATCAGATGAACATCAGCTGGCTATGAGATCAGGAAATCTCAAAACATTTTTTGTTTTTTGAGTTGAATATTTGAGATGTTAGCAGGGAAGTATTACAATAAAGCTCTACATACCTAGTGGAATTTTATCCTTAAGAAGATTTTTATTATTTATCCTCAAAAGGATGAGATAAGGGAGGCCATATTTCCATAGTTTCAATAAGAAAGTAAAACTAAAAAAGCTCACCTAAGATTATAAATGAACTGACAGTGCTATTGATTTCCCTGTCTTCCATCTTATTACTTCCAAGAGCATGTAGAAGATAGTCTATCGACTTCTCATAAGTCATAATATTAAGCATGTTGAAATACACACACACACATATCCTAGCTGATATTTGTTGTCCCCAAATTTATGTTCTTTGTAGAATAACCTGACTCCTATGTGGGCCTCTGAACTTTCTGAAACAATTATTAAAATGAATCTAGGTATTTTTTTTCAGTTACTTTCCTGTTGCTATGGTGAGACTTCATGACCAAGGTAACTTGTAGAAGGGTTCATTGACAGGTACACAGGTCAGAGTTTCTGGCCATCACAGCTGGGAGCATAGCATGGCAGGCTCACAGGTCAGAGTTCATGGCCATCACAGCAGAGAGCATGGCAGCAGCAGGCATGAGAGTTTACAATCTCGTGGTAAGTAGGAAACAGAGAGAGACACTAGGAATGGTATGGGCCTTTGAAACCTCAAAGCCCATCCCAGTGACACACCTCCTAATCCTTCCCAAAAAGTTCCACCAACTAGGAACCAAGCATCAAAATATATGAGCTCATGGGGGGATTATATTTGTTCAAACCACCACAGTGCTGAAAGTATACTTACGAAACTAAAGCTCTTTAACTGTGCAGAAAGAAATACCCAGAAGAGGTTAACTCTGTGCATGAAACGGCCACATTTACAGTAAGCTCAAGTTTACCACTGCCAAAATAGAATAAGCTTCTGACAACTTTATTAGTAAAATGACTTTTCTGTCAGGTGAATAAATGTTACTGGCTGCGTGTCAGGAATTCTCAATTCAGAGGTGAGAACACAGTTAGACTCATATCTATTCATTCCTTTCCTTACAAACAGTATAAAAACCAACCTACGGCACAAACTGTATGGAATATACACTGTGAGATCTAAGTATTTTTATTAACATCATGTTCTCTTAACACATAGAAATTAAGTAAAGCGTTATTGTTTAATAAAGATCCTCACAGGACCTAGAAGATTTTTTTTCAAAGATTATCCTATTTCATCTTAAAGCAACTTTTCCACTCAGCCTTAAAATGAAAAAAAAAGATTGCAATATAGCTCCAAATAAAAACAAAAAAGACCAAATGATACAGCTGTTCTTTGCATTATCAAATGCGTACTTTCAAAACATAAGGTTATTGTGGACCTTAATTTATCTATATTGTTTTAATACCACACAGAAATGTATGAGCCTGATGGAGCGTCTCCAAGAGAGCTGCAACCACTGTGGCACCTGCTTTGTATCAGAAGAGAATCCAAACAGACTAGAGGCCTCCTTCCTGTTCCTAGAATAGAAATGTTAAGCATGCAACTTTTAATCAATTATGTCTCACCATATGTATTAAAGACTGCTTTGTTTCAGATGAGTTAATAATATTAGCATTGAATTTAAATTAATCTCAAGTATTAATTACATATCTTTACATATTACTTGGTAAAATAGTTTTGTTTTGCTCCAGGTAATTTTGAAAATACATCTTGCACCAAGTACCTTAAAAGAAATTTAAATTCCTCAAAGGAGAAGACGATGTCTCACATAGAAAATATGATATTTCCACCCTATAGCTAATCCTTAAATCCCTACATACTTACACAAATTTTTATGAAGCTTTTCTGGCACTATATTAAAGGTTGTGTCAACAGCTGACTATTTTGAAAAATAAAACAAACAAGGGAAACACAGAAAAATCCCCAGAGGAACTCGCTCTAACTGGTGAAGGCAAATGGAATCCTCCTAGGTAGATTTTGTTTTAATCCTATTAATTACTCAGAAAGCCTGTAGTCTTTTTGCACAATGTTCCAGCTGTCCTTTCATCACTGAAGCGCACACTCTTGGGTACAGAAGTATCCGAGGGTCCACCAGCAAACTGGCAATAAGGCTTACATCTTCCTTCTAAGGAGAAATCTAGGCAAGGGGTGCTAAGGGGCTGTGTGTTTACTCTCCCGAAACACCAGGAAAACTCGAAGTTCAAAACCTTCTCGAGTCCTCATGCAATCGGCGTTGGAATTGTCCAAAATTCTTAAAGATCTTCGCACTGGTAACAGTCTTGAGGTTTTAGTATCTTAAAGCTGGTATCATTTGCACATGGGTTAATAAAAACCCTAGTTACAAGAGAAGTAGAAAAAGAGAAAGGGGAGAGCAGAAGGAGCCCTAGAACCTGAGTCTGGAAAAAAAAAAGAGGCCTCTGAGAAGTAACAGACAGCAGCAGACTTAGGAGCTAAAACTTGACCAGGCACACGCATTCCCACAAGTGAAGAGTGCCTCACTGTGTGGGCTCTGCCTTACCCTTGGCAGTGTTCTCAGAGCACGGGCCAGCAGAACCACCCACCAACAAGCATGAAGTGGGTAAGCAGAACCCAGTTCCCACCTCTGCTCTGTATACCTGGTGCCACTCTCTGCTTCTCACCTGCAGATAAATCAGCCATATCTATTAGGTGTTGTCTACATGCCAAACAAGGTGAGGACCAGTTGGGCTTAGAAGAGCCCATTAGACTTTTTCTTAATCTTTCTTCCCGACATGCATTGCCCAATTGTGGGTTGACCAGTTGGGCTCAGAATCCCTCCCGGGTACAGTAAAGAGAAGAGATGAGCCATCAATCTTCCTGAAGCTTCCAGACCATGAGAGACAAGAATCAGGCCTGAGGTGGTCAGACTGACTTCTGCTTCTCAAATTTGGCAAAAAGTCTCCCTCTGTGTTCCTCAGACTTTTGAAAGCTACTGTGTCTGGCATTTCAAGGTCCTGGATAGCATAGCCCTCTCCTTTCAGAGGAAAAAAAATCAGAATGGACAGCCACTGAATGCAGCAATGGGTTTCCATGTGGGCAAACCAAACTCACCCTTGACAGGCATTTGAGGCACAGGACTGGCATAAGGAAACCACCCAGAATAAGGAAGAAGAATCTAATTCCATGGAAATGTAAGTACCTGCAAATTAAATGGATTTCATTCATGCTCCAGCTGCACTGTTCATTTTGATTTTGTTTAATGTTGTTAATCTCACACTCCACTCTGCTGTCCATGCTTGAACTCATTCAGTCTCTTAATCTGCTAATTATCTGTCTTAGTTATCCATCAAATACTATATGCTTTAAGTTGGAACCTAACAAAGACTATTTTAAGTTTCATGCTCTCCTGGTAATAACTTTTCATAAGCAAATCTAGAATTCATCATATGGTGAGCAAAAAAAAATTCCCCAGATACATGCTTCAATTAAAACAAAGCCACGTGCCCTTTTCTTGCAGAGCAAAGCTGTGCAGATTTTGAAATTTTAAGCCAACAATATTCAAAAATCAACAAAATATATTACGGGTAAAGGTTTTATCCTGCCAAATTAGGCTTCCCACCTATCCATCATGTGATCTGTTAGAAACTATAAACCTAATGCCCAGGTGTCACATGCTAACCTGAGGCTGTTCTAAATGATCCTGCTTTTTAAATTAAGAAATACAACATGTGGAAAATGGAAATGACACTTTCCTATCTTCCTCTCCTCCCAACAGAATCAGCTAAATTACAAATGTCTATCCGGAACAATGTGAGGGAAAACTTGTCATTCATAACACATATATAACAAGTACAAGGAGGCCTCCAGAACCAGCTCTGCATGCAGGGAACCAGCAACGGGAAGGAAAGAGAAGAACGGCCTCAGAAAAACCAAAGCAGGAGAGCTGACAGCCAGCAGAGAGCTGAAGAATGAAACCGAGGAAAATCTGAGGGGAAACAAGATGAACGACGACATCCGAAAGGAAGAGAATGAGCTTGGGAAATGAGGGGCCCGAACTACACTGGGGCACAAAGGTCAGAGCAGCCCCGACTTTAATGACGGATTCAAAATGCAATAATTCTTCAGTGTGCTCTTTAAACATTAAGACAAGATCCAGGCGATTTAAGAGTGTTTCTGATAGTATTTGACCCCCCGAATTCAGCCTGCTCCTGTGTCTGTTATATATCAGAGCTGGAAAAATGATTCAAGATAAGTCAGTCCCTACATTGATTTATTGCTATCCAATTAGGAAACTCTTGGCTCACTGATCAGAAACAAAGATTAAAGAGGGAAAAATATACTATAAAGACTAAAATTCTGCAATCTTTGCTCTCAACTGACTATGCAAAAGATATGCAGAACCTAATTTAAATGGGTTATAAATCTCCTCAAGCAGTAGAGCCGAAGAAGGAAAAACGTTTTCATCTAAACCTATTTCTTCTGGACACTGGTGTATTGTTATCGCACAGGTAAAAATCATTTTAAATGAAGCTAACTGTGCATTTAGTTTGACCATCTATTCAGAAAATGCATACCCAACATAAAACAATACTCATGTAAGTATCAAACAAAGATGTCTTCCAATATGGGATGCTGTACAATGGTAATATTGAGCTTTAAATTAATATTTGACAGACTTTATTCAAATAGCCTAGGCACTGATAAATCAGTAGAGACATCAGTCAGCATCAGTTCATAAATGACAAGCACCGTGCGGGGCAGAGGTTTGTCTCCGTCTAACGGTTACCTAACAGACTGCTGCTTCATTCATTATATGATGCTGACACTGCAACACATTGGCACGGAAACCCGGATGTTCTTTAACGTCAAATGTATGTTTTGTTCCTTACCTTACAAAGAAAAGGTGGTCAGGGAAATGAAGACGTTAAAAGTAGGAGAGTGAAACATCACTTGTAATAAGTAGGTCAGGAACTGAGATATCTACTAGTATAGTGACTTATTAATAAATATGAGCACACTCTTATTGGGAAATTATAAACAGCTCTGATATCTATCCAGAAGTACAGTGGTAATAAGACCTATAAAACAAGAAGGAACAAGTCAACAAACATGGAAAGGCCAGACACAGAGAGCATAGGTTTTAGTTCCTCTGCTTATAAACTATAAGCTATTTGTCCCAGGGTCACTGTGATAATTAAATTACATCATGTTGGTAATATTATTTTATATGATAAGTCTATATATAATATAAATTTATTACCAATACCAATACACAGCTAAAGAAGGAAACAGCCTCAGAAATAATGAGCAATAAATTTGATTAGGTGTGTGGTTTATTTGATCACAGAATGTTATTAAGGCTCACTAACTGAAATTCAAATGTACATTTTTAAATGTATTTATCCAAAGTGTTAGCTGGCATTTTTATGAGTACCTGCTAAACAGGAAAACATAATTGAACATGATGGCTCACAAATTAATCTGTTTCCTTCAGGGACACACACTCACAAATATAAAGTACTGGTCCTTTTACTACCTAAGAGCGACTTTAAAATAATAAAACTCATCTGTCTTTCCCAGTCTAGAAGCCTTCAGGAATCATTTCCTTTTAAATTTCCTGAAATTCCAGGATGGGAGCAGGTGGAGATAAAATTAGAGAATACAGAAATATGTCCTGTCTGACTCTCCATAGGACCTCCACGCGGTCCCAGGTATCACATGAGAAACACAAGCCACAATCAGACACGTAAAAGAGCAGACATAAGTTATTAAAAGTAGACTCTGAAACTGATCCTTCCAAGCAATCTTTAAATGTAACATTGCTTAATCCTTTGACAATTTCATATGGGCATGCAGCCTCTGCTAATCATATTCACCCACCTCCCAGCTCCTACTTTTATGTGATGACGCCTTAAGAAGACTGGAGATTTCCTTCTTGGAAAAATCACCTCTCAAATATCTGAATAAAGGTTTTATAAATGTAGATATAAGAGAATCATGGTACCCGTGGTGTTCTAGAAATTGGAGCCCTCACTGAACACTTGCTTATTCTCAATGGTTTTTACAACATTTCTGGATCCTCCCTTATTGACTGTTGCCTTTATTTCCTTCCCAACCTTTGATCGCGATGCTGTTGCTGCATCAATTCATTGTTTCTTTTGTTTCCATTTGTTCCATCTTATTGCTGTAAGCCTTAATGTAAGTAAACAAAGTATTCAAGTTGTCCAGAGGATAAATGGAGAAGGAAATGTTTTTGAATAGCCCGTGACCTAAGTGTTACTGTAATTATGTTGTTATGTAGAAAATGGCAGTATTCGTGTCCAAGGTGTGGATACTACACCCCCATTGGGCATTCACAGGCCAAAGAGAATAATGTGTTACCCCAAATGATAGACAAAGAATCAGCAAGGAGAGCATTTTAAGAGACAGACAGGACATGCGGCTACTCCTGTTACCAAGAAACCGTTGGTAGAAACAGAACAAGATGGGGAACATTGTATCTACATTTATTCTCAAGGAGAGACATGGGTGACTCTTATGGCATGAACCCCAAGTCCTAGTGAATTTGTATGAGTTTCTATGGAAATATGCCTTCTATAGAGGCAAGTGAGGATTCACTGGGTGAACCATACACACTGGCAAAGCGGAAACAGCACCCCCTAATCCCTGCTCTGTGGCACTCCTCCAAGTCCTGAATAAATTAAAATGAGACATTTTGCTGCTTTAGCCTGCAACCCCAGCACCTGGAAAGCAGAAACAAGAAGAGGGGACCTCTGAGTCCAGCCTGGGACAAAAGGGCAGGTGTGAGGCCAGCATGGATGAAACTGTATATCAGAATCCTGTCTAAAGAAATAAAACTTTCTTTAGAGGCACTAAATTGTTGACACAAATTATACCAATGAGACAGCCACAGGTCCACCTCATACATAAGATTTCTGTTTGTGATGGTGCACCCTCATGGACCCCGAATGAGGGGTGACACCAATGAGGGGTGACTAGCATCAGAGATAGCCAGACAGTGATAACCATTCAGGCCTGAAGAGCCAAGCACTGAAACCCAGAGACGCAGGAACAGAAGGAAGCACCAGAGACCATGAGTTTGTGTGAGATATAAAAGAATATACAACCCTGAGAAGAGTGCATGAGACATACAAGGAGCAAACCAAGGCCAAGTAGAGCAAAGGGGATTTTAACTAAAACATATTCAGGTGAAAATAGGCAAATAAGCCAAACTGCTCAGTTTAAGAAATAGAAGAAAAACATAAATCTTGCATACATATATGGAAAGGATGTTTAGGGATTTTTTTAAAGAGTAAATAATCTTGGGAGGCATATGCAAAATACTGCTAAGGCTATAAGAACCAGCTTTTCACATGAAATCATTTCATGATTACACATGTTGCTATGTTATGTATCCATTATGCTTATTAGTGAGATTAGCAGCATGAGAAAGCAAGAAGGACAACTTCCAGGAAATAGATGCCAGAAGTCCAACTCTGTAACTAGCCAGTTACCTCTAATACAAAAAGCTTAAAATCCTGTATGTTTCTGCCTTGGTGTTCAAGATGAAGAATTTATTGAATTATTTGTCTCAGGAAGTATGTAGATTCACAAATGGAAAACCAGACCAGGGACAACTGCACTGTTGGCCCATTAGGGTCCAGTGGGGACGTTTCCAATGCTCTTTGTAGCCCGGGGCTTCAAAATAGCTCATTCTTCCAGAAAGAGAACTTGGAAATCTCTTTGTTGTTACTACAGCTACCTCTCTTGCCAACGTGTCAAACACTAAAAGGAATGAAAACTTGATAATGAATTTTGCACAATTCCACATCCTTCTGAATGTGGAACATCAATGACCATGCTATAATCATTAGTTGACAACAGGAAATACCTTCATAAAGACTCTGGCAACTAAGAACAGAAGTTGCTGCCAACTAGCTGCTGGAGACTGGCACATGCTGGCTCATGCTGGCTCATGCTGGCTCTTGGAGTATATTTAACATTTAGCTCATTCCTTCCCAGCCCTGCACAGTCCTGGCAGGCCAGTGACTTCCATCAGCCATGGTGGGAGGGTTTGAACTACAGAAACTAACACACAATACAACTCTAGGGTTTGGGCTGTTTCAGGGAGCTGGTAGCTAAGCTCTCCCAGCACATTACGACTCCAAATGTTCATTTCAGCCATGTGGAACATTCACAAAGGCTGTCTTTGTTAGGGTTTCTATTGCTGCAACAAAACACCGTGATTAAAGCAACTTGGGGAGGTGAGAGTTTGTTTGGCTTACACTTCCACATTGTTGTTCTTCATCAGGAAAGGAACTCAAAGAAGGCAAGAACCTGGAGGCAGGAACTGATGCAGAGGCTATGGAGGGGTGCTGCTTAATGGCTTGCTCATCATGGCTTGTTCAGCCTGCTTTCTTATAGAACTCAGGAACCAACAAGCAAGTGTGGAAACACTCCCAATGGGCTGGGGCCTCCCCATCAAGAAGTGTCCTACAGGCTTGCCTGCAGTCAGACCTTATGGAAGAATTGTCTTGCTGTGCTTTCCTACTCTCAGATTCCCTGGCTTGTGTCACACTGACAGAAAACTAGCCAGCACAAAGACAGTTCCCATCTCCAAGATTTCCAAGCTGTCAACGCTGTCATATCTGGAAGTTCACTGTCTCCAAGGAAATGCACCTTAACAGCATCCATGCTATGACTAAATTACTTTCCTAAATCAGCTATTGCTATTGCTCTATTATTTCAGTCCCATGATTTACGACAGCTAGCTATCTAATTACCGCTTTACCATTCAGCAATCCTTGACTATTAAGGCCTTCAACTCAGTGAGGTGTAAAAATCTGCCCAAACTCCACCTCCTTTTTCCTCAAGTCCCAACTTGATCCAAATATATAAATAGATATCTACATTTATGGTCAAGACTGGCAATCACATTACCCATAACCCTTCTCCTTGCAACTGTAGCCCTGGATAGTGACAATAAACAGAATCAAGAAAAGAGCCTTAAGGAGTCACGAGCTACGGTGTGGGAGACATTATTTAGATGAATACTTCCCACTCAGTATTTGAAGTGAGCTTCTGTTAAGAGTAGTACTTGGGCTGGAGAGATGGCTCAGTGGTTAAGAGCATTGCCTGCTCTTCCAAAGGTGCTGAGTTCAATTACCAGCAACCACATGGTGGCTCACAATCATCTGTAATGAGCTCTGGTGCCCTCTTCTGGCCTGTGGGGATACATGCAGACAGAATACTGCATACATAATAAATAAATAAATATTTTTTTAAAAAAGAGTAGTATTTGGAAAAAAATAGTTTGCAACTATTGAAAAATTTTAAATATGCTATTTCTCATTGCTTTGTACTCCAATTTGCTTATTTAGATCCCCTGATGAGCCAGGAAATACCCATACTTGTCGCTGTCCATGCAAATATAGAAATGCATGACAGATTCCAGCATGCAATCATCAAAGTCATGTCACATATAAAATGCCACCCAGCAGTAAGAGACACGGGAACCTTAATAATGAATGATACATGGCTACAGCAAATGATTAAATGTACTATATAAAACCAAGACATTTAAACCATATTTTTTTCATCTCTTCTCCTTTAATTTCGAATAAGAATGAAAAAGAAGTCTGAGCAAAGTACACAGAGCTGTAATCCCATAACTCAATAAACTACAATAGAAAGAAAACAAATTGTGACCATCTTTGACTACAGAGTACATTTTCTGAAAAACTATAAAACAAGAATAACAAATGTGAAGGGTTAGATAGTGAGCAGATAACTGTCTCTTAGAAATAAACATAGAACCCCCACCACACACCAAAAGAAAAGAAAGAAAGAAAGAAAGAAAGAAAGAAAGAAAGAGAGAGAGAGAGAGA
>LOEQ01001751.1:184647-198986 GCA_001685075.1 Bramus lutescens
GAAAGAAAGAAAGAAAGAAAGAAAGAAAGAAAGAAAGAAAGAAAGAAAATAGGTAAAAGGAGTCTGGGTTCAGTATATCTTCAATGTACCATTTTATCAGCTTTATTTTATTAACAAAATGAACATTACACCATATTTTTAAAAAAAAATAATAATTCTCACCTGTAAGGATATTTCCAGCATGGCTTAAATAAGAACACACGACCTCTCTTGGACATGGGTGGTGCTATCCCACAGTGTAGACTAAATTAAAATGTGAAAAAGGAGACAGTCGCTGAATACCAGAATTCATGTCTCTCCACTATAACATCTGACCCACCTAGATACACACAAGGAGTCTCCAACCCCCATGCCTTCCCCTTCATGATGAACTGAACCCTGAACCCATGAGGCAAAATAAACCTTCAATAATAATAATAATAGGGGCCAGAGAAACGACTCAGTGGCTGAGAGCACTGGCTACTCCTCCAGCAGACCCAGATTGAACTCCCAACACCCAGAAAGTAGCTCACAGACCGTCTATAACTTCAATCTTAGGAGATCTCGCTTTCTGGCCTCCATAGGCACTGAATGCATGTAGTACACAGATATACATGCAGACACTCACACATACACATAAAAAACAAAATAAATAATTATGATAATAATAATTCCCTATCCGGTCCTTTAAAATGAGCTGATTATGCAAATGGAATATCTCTCTGCCAAGCACTACTTTTATTTGTATTATTAGTGACTGTCATAACACAAGGCATATGCATGACAGGTGAATGTCAGAGATACCTAAAACTAAAACCATATCCAACTGAAGGCTCATAATGTAGGTCTAACTAAAGTCCTCAAGAACTGAGAAAATTATTCTCTACTAATTCTTACTAATAAAATAATGTCCAAAGCAAGAAGAAAACTAGAAACAGTTTATATTCTAATTTTCATCAATGCATAAAAAACTTATCCAATTGGTAAGAATTGAATCTCCATAAAAAACAAAAGTTAATTTTGTTTAAGAGAAAAGCAATCCATTCTTAAAACAATTGAACTGAAGCAGTAAAAAATGAACTCATCAATGGTAAATCCTAAATATATCTGTTCATATTCTTACATTATTTAACAATTATTTTATGGCTTTTAAAATATTTCATTTCAAACTGCAATATCTAAATGCATACATGTATACTCACATATAATACCACGTTAAAAAAAACCTTAAAAACAATTTTCAGCATACATTGACAAATGAATTGTCAGATATTATAGAGGGCCAAATATTAATATTTTAGGCTCTGCAGTCTGTTTTTGTCTTTGCAGATATTTACATTTCAGTTTGTAATAACAAACAACCACGAACAAATAAGAATGTGACATTCCAATAAAACTTTACATACAAAAACAGGCAATGCTTAAAGTCACAAGCTATAATTTATTTCTTCCACACTCATCCCCCTAGTACTCAGGATTGTTCTCAAGACTTAGTAGGCAAACACTGCCACTGACCCCAAACCACTTTTCTATCTTCATTTTGGGACAGAGTCTGGAAGTTTCCTTGAACTAATTGCGCAGCCCAGGCTGGCCTTGAACTTGCAATCACCCCACATCAATCCCTTAAATTGACAAGATTATAGATGTGTACCATCATACCCAGAACCAATTAAAAAGATTGTCAACATTCAAGAGGCTGAGGGTGGAAGAACCATGAGCGGAAAGCAGCCTTGGCTGCAGAGTGAGAATGTCTCATTTTCTAGATTGATAGATATATGATAGATAATAGACAGACAGACAGACAGATAGACAGACAGTGGATAGATAGATGAATGGATGGTACCTACCTACCTACCTACCTACCTACCTACCTACCTACCTTGGATGGACAGAAAAAGGGAGAGAGAGGCCAAGCTAACTTGAGCATCCTCATAGGTTCCTATGTAGCAATGTCTGAAAGAATACAAGTCCACTCAAGCATGTGGCTCTGGTAGGCCTTGCCCTTCTCCCCCATTCCCTCTGCCTTGCTAAAAAAAAGAAACCTGATAGATTACATTCCTGAAGCTAGGCCCCAAGGTTCATTCCCATATTTGGCTACTTCCTCCTCCTGAGGCTGACTACCAAGGTATAGTTATCAAAATATTGAAATCCAGCAATCAAAAGCCTCCTTTGGCTCATCTACCTAACATGCCCAAGAAAAATTTAATACTTCATCCTAAGATAGGGTTTCCACTTTTACCTGTATAAACAACCATTTTCCTATGGGGCGCATCTGTCTTCTCTCTATCCAGAGGCAGTCCTTTGTCCCTTCAGGACAACCCTGTTCCCGTTCCCTTGTCTCCTTCCCTTCTCTGTCTTCCTCTGTTGCCTGTCTTTGTCCCTTATTTCTGCCCTCTGTAGCAAACAAATCTCCTTTGCACTGAAAACCTGGTCTTGGGGGTCCTGGGCTTATACTTTTCCATTCAATGTCTCCTTTTCTGTCAAATGTTCACTTTCTGAGAGGATCTGGTTGTGTGTGCTCTCATGATCTCATTATCTCATAGCGATGATTAGACACTTTCTCTCACGAACATCTTGTTCTAAAGTTCTCTGTCATTTAGTTACCTTCACTCACTCTTCCCTCCTATCACCTGGCAATGGGTAAGCACTGCATAGCTTCCTCCTGTAGGCAAATGACTCCTCATTCCACTAAAAGGATTAAAGCTGTTCTACCTAAATTGTAACTGTCCTAGAACATGGAGGTCTGACCCAGGACCTAAGTACAGAAGTAGACTCAAGAGACTCCACAGGTGTCAGGTGATCTTTATTATTAGTCAAAAATAATAATGCTATCCAGGCAATAATATTTGTTGTTTACTAAGAGGGAAGTAAAGATTGAAAACTGGTCATTTCTTCAGGATGTTATTTTGGGGGAACTAGAGTCTGACCTTCACTAAGACTAGAAATCACTTCATTCTGACATTTTAAAGACCAAGTCGAACTATCATTGGCTGGTTTAAGAAGTAAATGGTAAATGAAAAAAAGAACTAAAAGGGCCGAGTTCCCTTTCACTGCTTAGAAAATTCTGAATTAAA
Organism: Bramus lutescens; assembly: GCA_001685075.1. Classification (NCBI taxonomy): domain Eukaryota; kingdom Metazoa; phylum Chordata; class Mammalia; order Rodentia; family Cricetidae; genus Bramus; species Bramus lutescens. The sequence goes on from LOEQ01001751.1 coordinate 187,701, forward strand.
CAACAAACAAAGCAAAACTTTACAACGATTCAAAATTTAAATGCTGGGACCAGTAAGTCAATGACTGAGGACATTATGAAGACCTCCAAAAATGAAAGTTAGTTTAATTCATTGTCATCAAAATCAAAATCATTAAAGCATGCTGTCTTAATTAGGCTTTCTTTTCTTTTAATTGTTGTGAAGAGACACCATGTACTGTGGGACAATGGTCTTGTGCCCTGTAAAGATTTGTCATTTCTATTGGTTTAATAAAACACTGATTGGCCAGTAGCCAGGCAGGTGAAGCAACAAGAACAGGAGAATTCTGGGAAGAGGAAAAACTCAGTCTGCAGTTGTCACCCAGACCCAGAGGAAGCAAGATGAGAATGACTGACTAATAAAAGGTACCAAGCCACATGGCTAACACAGGTTAAGAATATGGGTGAATTTAAGATGTAAGAGTTAGTTAATAAGAAGCCTGAAACAATAGACCAACCAGTTTATAATTAATGTAAGCCTCTGTGTGTTTCTTTGGAACTGCATGGCTATGGGACAGGGTGGGACAGAAACATCTGTCCACAACCATGATCACAGCAACTCTTATAAAGAAACCATTTTATTGAGGAGGTGGCTTACAGTTTCAAAGGTACAGTCCGTTATCATCATGATGGGGAGCATGGCAGTGTGTAGGCAGAAGTGGTGCTGCCTACCCTTGACCAGAAGGCAGTAAGGAGTCTACTGACTGGTACATGGAGTAAAACTTGAGAAAAGAGACTTCAGAGGCCACCCAAGCAGTGATACATTTCCTCCAAACAGACCATACTAACTTCAACAAGGCCATACCTACTCCAAAAAGACCACATTTCCTAATAGTGCCACTTTCTTTGGGGGCCATTTTCTTTCAAACCACCACACATACAAAGAAAGCAACCATGCATTCTCATCAAGTGCTGATTTTCTTTTCTCCAAGTTTCTAGCATATAACCACTATCAATAATCATTGTCTGGGCAGTTGTCTGGGGAGTGTATGGAGCTGCCTGTGTGCACATGTCTCATCAGGAAGCTGTTAAGGAGAGTCCTAGCTAGAGTCTGTAGAGTCCTAAGGAGAGTCTGTAGGCAGAGGCTGCCTTTTTTTTCATTTCCTGGCCACCTAGACCTAAAATAATTACACAGAAAGCATATTATTCGCAATGCTGTTTGGCCAATAGTTTGGGCATATTTCCTGCTATCTCTTAGATCTTAAATTAACCCATTTCTACTAATCTTTGTATTGCCGCGTGGTTGTGACCTACCAGTAAGTTTCCATCTGGCATCCAGTGTCTGTCTCCTGCTTGGAACTCCCACCTTGCCCTATTCTGCTAAGCCACTAGCAGAGACAGCTTTATTTGTTAACCAGCAAAAGCAACACACATACAGAAGGAGTTCCCATACCAGCTACCCTTTCTTTGTAATTCGGAAAGAATGTCTTACACATCTGAAAATTAAAAAGGCCCTGAACAAAATATACAGAATAGATAGATTGCTATATGAACAAATCAATAGTTTACTAGTTTCCAATGAAATCAATTCGTAAATAAAATATTTTGTAACTTAGTCTACTTAAAAGCCATTTAACCCAAAATAATCCACCACAGAACATTTTAGCATAAAATAAAGTATCCACAGAATGGGTGTCAATCACTCAGTTTGCTAGAAAACAACTAAGGGTGAATCCTTACACTTTTTCTTTCCTTTGCAAGTGTGGAAGCTGCACAACACAATGGAATGAGAATCCCTCATGAAAGTCCTGGTTCATCACCTAGAAGCTCCTTGTCCTCACTCTGGGTTTGGATTCACTAAGCTATAAAATGGAAACAGTATCAGAGTTGATCAATTTATGTAAAATAGACCTGGAATGATATTGGTGATCAATTAAACTAGGTCTTATCACACAGATATGTTACACTCAGGTTAACCATTAGTGTGTGTTCCTCAGGAGACACACCACAGCTATGTGAAAAAAGAACAGGGATCAGGTAGTCAGTATGGCCAAGAAAACACAGACCTCAACCCAGTTACAAATGATACAGTTATGTAGTTGTATAGTTGTAGTGTATAATAGCAGCTAATGCTGGGGACCAGCCCACCAAGGTCACCAGAAATCCAGAGAGCAAAAGTATACAGTAGTAAAACCCACAATTCCAGTAACAATTTTGTTCTCTTCTGAACTATGAATTGGATGACATTTAAGTTTACTGTGCCAGCATCTTCATCACTAGTACCATGAATTTATATAAAGACATGTTCATTGTGTTGACGTCTTTCAAAAGTAAACTTCCATTACAATAAAATCTCAGTTTCAGGATAGGAGGATCCCTGACTTCTCTCAGCATTTTCAGCCAGAATAATTTGGATACAGGGTGCAAGATACTCCAAGTGTTAGCAACCGAAGCCCGATTTTTTCGAAGGTAGGAAAGGCCTATTTTAATGTGAGTTGCATTGTAAAGTAGAGGCAGTATAATGACACTTCTGGAATCCCATAAGCCTGAGTACAAATGGAGCTATTCATACTTAATGCCTTTCTTTATAAAGTTCCTCTGGACGCCTGAAATGTGGAAGCTGCTACTTTATGACAAACCAGTTTCACTCCATAAAGCTGTGTTCTAAATATGTAATACCAGGGTACACTTCATGGCATTTTTAAGTGCATTGTTTTCTGGACGTGCATTCATAGGTGATTTCCGGTAGGAAGAGTGTTCAGACAGACTCACAGTAAGATAGGGAAACTATCTCTGATTTCATCACAGAACCTTATCTTTTAATACGGTGTTTTTCTCTTCCAAATACAATTAAGAAACAAAAAAAAATCTCCTATGTTTCTAGGTCTCTGGATAGAGACAGAATATTTTATACCTCCAGAATTTATGTCAAATATTAATGGATAATGTGTTGGCATTAAAGATAGTGGGTATGGCGGTGGCGAGGCCATGAGGGTAGAATTCCATGAATGATGTCCTCATCCAAGAGGCCTCGGAGAGCCTTCTCCCAGCTTCACCATATGAGGAGTTAGTAAAAACCAAAGGAAAACCCATCTCCAATAAAGAAAATCCTGATGCAGAAAAGCTCATTCTGAATAAGCTCTGATCAAGAGCCACTAATTCTACTTTCAGCGTCATCTGTTGTTCAGGATAACCAATAATCTTTAATTTATTTTTATTCATCTTTATACATTTTAAGTAAAATATAATTTCATATATCCTTTTCCCCTTCCATTTGCTGCCTTCAGCTGCTCTTAAGTCCTCTCCCTCCCACTCCTTCCATGCCCCCACTCTGAGACTGATACCGTCCTCTTCCCTGTTTATATGTATACGTATATGGGCGTTTATGCACAGATATACATACAAGCTATTTAGTATATCAAAGAATCTGTATGGATCTGTATGTATATCAAAGAAGCCTCTCTTTACAGCAAATGAAGACCATTATAGAATACCACAACTGGACACAATGCAGAGATCAGTAGATTGTGGGGTGTCCGACCCTACTGGATAGATTTACATCACAGTTCCTGCACTTACGGCATCTGGCTCAGTGAGAATAAAGATTGTAGCAGAGAGAATACCAGGAGTCTGCTAGGAAATGGTCTCTCCTAGAAACGGCTGCAAAATAAGATCTGAACAATGGCGATATTAATAGGCTAATAAATAGAGGAAAAAAGTCCTCAGGGTCATAACCTTGAATGAGAAACTAGAGGCAGCTGATGATTGCTGAGAAAGGGAGAGTCAGCCTTTCTCGGGGGTGAGATTTCTAATCGGTTGCTTAATGCAAAGTGGTCAGCCCTAATTCCAACAACTGCTAATTTCCAATATCAGTATTCATATTTATTTAGACATTCTATTCATTTTTATATTTATTTCATTGTTTTCATGTACTTTTAATATCTTATATTTTAATCATTGTTTTATTTCTTCTAACTACATCAAACATATTTTACAGATTTTGTGGTAAATTATTTTAGTATATGAAGTTTTTGAGAATCTACTAGATACTTGTTGTTTCAAACCAATATTACCAGACACTTAGAAACTAAACCATGTACGCTTATCACTTCACAGTTTGTGTGGGTCTGAAGGCTGAACTCTCCCTAGATGGGCTCTCAGATCACAGTGTGTTCATTTTAGAGCAGACTCCAAAGCAGAAGGATCTACATCCAGAGTCACATGGCTGTTGGCAACTGCCATAGTTCTATTATATTAAATTATCAATTTGATCTATCTAGAATGAGGGACCCTCAACGGAGGAATTATTTCTATCAGATGTGTGGGAATGTCTCTGTGGGCAGTTCTTGACAGTGAATTTATGTAGGATGGCCCTTCCTACTGTGAGCAGCACCATCTCTGGGTAGGTGGATCTGGAATTTATAAAAGTAGCTGAGCAATCCAGAGGACACATGACAGTACACAGCATTTCTGCATGGTCTCTGTTTCAGTTCCTGCCCCCAGGTTCCTGTCTTAAAGCTCCTGACCTGGCTTCCTTTGATGATTGACTGTAAAATGTAGGAAGAAATAAACTTTTTTCGACAGTTTGATGTTGGTCAGTGTTTTAGTACAGCAACAGAAAGCAAAGTAGAACAAGAACATTCAATTATTTTCCGTCTTCCAGTCATAGATCTCAGGTTCTCTTTGTGGAGGTCACCACCAGATCCTTGCAATGCAGCCTTCTCCACAACGTATATTGCCACACAACATCTTGCTTCTCCAGTGCCACCAAGAGAGTCAGTCACCTTGCAAGATGTCAATAAAATATTACTTATCATAATCACAGGAGTAACATTGTTCAACATTGGTCATATTCTATTGGTTGAGAAACAGAAGTTCCACCCACACTTGAGAGGGAGACCACACACACACAAGAGTATGGAACTAGGAGGCAGGAATTCTGGGGTAACATAATTCTATGCTATGGGATCTCGTTGTCCAATGCTTCTAATTCTCTCACCTAGAGTCCAATTTTAACTGTGAAGTAATTTTCTTTGTTGACTCATATAATACATATCTAAGGGCCTAGACAGAAAAATCCCTTGGGAGAAGCATTGACTTTTAAACAAACGAAGTCACAAGAAAAATCAGTGTCTAGTTCAAGGTGTTTAAATTAGACCCCACAAGTTTCAAATATTTAAATGTCAGACTTACCAAAAGCCATACTTTTTATAAGTATTCAAAGAAACTTCCTGCACAACTCCAAAAGTGTATCAAGACAATCATATCTTCTTGCCTTGCTGGGTAGTTTAAATGTAGTTGAACTCCATAATCTCATAGGTAGTGGCAAGATTAGGCAAGTATGGCTTTGTTGAAGTGAGTATGGACTCCTTGGAGGAAATGTGTCACTGTGGATGTGAGCTTTGCAATTCTCTATGCTCAGTATACCACCCAATACCTCAGTCAACTTCCTGTAGCCTGCAAGATGCAGGCCTCTTGGCTATTTCTCCAGTACCATGTCTGCCTACACATAGCCATGGTCCACCATGATGATAATGAATTGAACTTCTGAAATTGTAAGCTGCCGTCTCAATTAAAACCTTTTACTTATTAGAGTTTCCATGGTCATGGGGTCTCTTCACAGCAATAGAAACTTAACTAACACACTTGCCTTTCCATACAATGAGATTTTGCTGACTTATTATTCTCTTTAGTCTTGAAAACTGCCCAGTTTGAGTAGGATTTAGATTTTGATTCCTGGCCTCTTCTCGGACAACTGTCACAGAAGTCCTTTACAAGCAGATAGGTCTCGATAGGGGATATAAATAATAAATATACCCTATATAGAGTAATGGGATAGTAGTTACAGTTATGGGAGAGAGACATACTGCATCTTTATTCATCTTCTAATGCGACTTAATCAAGCTATCACTTGGAAGCCACTCATTTTATGCAATGTAGGAACTAGTTCTGTGAAGCAGATTCATCACTCTATGCTTCCAAAGAAAGTGTAAGAAAGCATTAGCCAGCCATTGATCTACCAAGTACCCATGAGATTTTAAATGAAGCAATTTTCCGAGGGTGTTAGAAATGACAAAAATCCACCTCTATAAGGAACACTGCAGCATGTACTTGGGTAATCATGAGAGTGTTGAGCTTTTTAGTACAGATAGGCATGAGATTCAAAAAAAAAACTGTTGGGTATACATGAAATTTTTATTTGTTAGAAATTGAAATAAATTTTCATACTAATGAGATGTGTCAACTGGTTTCTACTTAATATTCAATACTGAAGGACATAGAACATCTTCAATATTTTTAAGTTGATCAGTATTTTTAATTGAAATATAATTAAATCATTTCCCCTTTACTTTCTCCCTCAAATCCCCATGTACACACTTTATCCTGCTCAAATTCATAGCCTCCTTTTCTTTGTTATTGTTACATATTTAAATGTCTAAATATATAAAGACAACCAGCTCCTTCTATTTGTTACTTGTTTGTATTTTGTTTGGGGGGTGGTGACAAATTGGTATTAGATAGCCAATTAGAGAACTCATCTCTGGGACAAATTATTTCTCCCACTCTTGGCACTCCATAGTTGTTGCTCTTAGTTGCTCTTAGAACTACTCCTTAGTAGTTCTTCATCTATGGATGGGTTCATGAGAGATTTAACCTTTCCATGTTAGCATATCTATGGATGTTGTCCTGTGTTGCTAAGGTATCATGGGTGAGGTTTCTCTATCATCTCTAAGCAATACAATCTCACAGAAGACTTCCAGGTCCTCTGGCTTGTAGAATCTATCCACCCTTCTTCTGTAATGTTTCCTAAGCTTTGAGTGCAGGAGTTGTGTTGTAGATCTACCAGCTGGGGCTGGGCACCACACACAGTCACTGGTTCTCATCCCTTAACCAGTTATGGCTTTCTGTAATGGTCTCCGTCTGCTATGAAGGAAGTCTGATAAGAGGTGAGAGCTGCACTTACCCAGGGGTGTAAAGATTAATATTTATAATGCAGTTAGGAACGATAATGGTATAGTAAAGCAAGCAGTAGTTGGTCCTTTCCTAAGATTCATCACTTAACTATTCTCAGGTAGTTGGATAGGTTTCCAGAACCAAATGATTTCCCATTGAGTCAAATTAGACAACTGTTGGTTACTTCCAAGATGCCATTGCCACTGTAACATCCTTAGGATTTTTGTGCTATGTTGGATGTCGTATTGACCTTTCATTATTAAGAGAAAATTTATATTAAAATGTTTGCTAAGCTTGGTAATGACATAGGCTATCTTCCAGAGGTATACCTTGCTTCTCTGGATAGAGAGACAAAAAGAAGTAAGAAAAAATAAAATAGAAAATGGGTATTCAGTGTAGCCTAACAAGAGCTTAGGGCTTTTTTTTCTTCAGAGTATAGCATAACCTTTTAAGATTGGGATTCATTTAAGAATATCATTATCTTTATCTCTCAGGCTTTTCTTGAAGTGATAGTTGTCATGATATTTGTTTCCTGATTACCTTTATCAACTTAAGAATAGGAACCCAAGGGTCAAAATGAAAATGTATGCCATTCTTCCAGTCTTGTTTATGCAACTATTTCCAAGAGAGATTGTTTCACTGCAGACTTCCTGATATTCTGGCTCTTATAATCTTTCGGCCCCATTTTCCATAATGTTCCCTGAGCCATAGACTTAAGATCTGTTTTGTAGAAGTCTTCACTGGGGCTAGACTTCCTGTGATCCATTGTGACCAGTTTGGTTTTCTGTAGTGGCCTCCACTTGCTGTAAAGAGGAGTTCCTTTGATGAGGATTTAGAGATACACTTATCTGTGGATATTAGGATAAAATTTAGAATGCATTAAGAAATAATGCTGGTCTAGCAAAGTAGCAATGGTAGACTCATTCCTAATGCCCAAGACTGTACTACCTCCAGAGAGCTAGCCAGGGTTCCCATACCAGGTATAATTTTCCTCCTGTTGACAGGACCTTGAGTCCAATTGCACAGCTGTTAGCTGCCACCATCATGGAAGTACCATTTATTGAAATTTTGCATATATCTTGTTATGATGATCTTGGCAATATAAATGGACATATTAATGTGGAGGGGGAATATTTTGCAGGATCCCATCCCTAGACAAAGAATTACAAGTAACTATCGACTGGAAAAAAAAGAGAATTGGTCTTTCCCAGATAAGCCTACTTACTGGTAATACAACACAGGGTGGTCAGCCCTGGAACTATATACACAAAACAACAAAAATGGATTCAGTAAGTTGTATTTATGTGTTTGTGCATACACATACATACATATATACATGTGTATGTAACAAAAAATTCAAAGAAAAAGTGGCTATCAATTTGAGAATGGGGAAAGAGCATGACAAGTGTTAGAAGAGAAACCTGAGAAACTGGAGTAGGAAAAGGGTGTAATATTTGTAAAACATTTTAAAAAAAAGTATGCCTAGGAGAAAAGTGTAAAAGAGTTTGGGAGGACTATTTTAAGTCTTCAACTTTAGATCAGAAAGACAAGACATCCTGGAAATGTATATACACTCCAGTCCTGTTTATGAAGGCCATGATGGGAAAGGCCAAAATTTACAGTGGTAAGCCGAATTCATATCACACTATATGATCTGAAAATTTCCTCAGTAGACAGCTGAGCAATGATTGACCAGTGTGACTTCTAAGCCATTTTTACCCAACTAAAACCCTAATCGTACCTAACCTCACTATCCCTTTGCCCTGACCCATCTGACATGATGTGCTGATGTGCAGAGGTGAATCCACCCAAATTAGTTTAGAAATTTTTAATTTCTACAAAAAAAAGCTCTAATTTATTCTCCTATAGGTCTCAAGGTTAAACAAATGAAGTCTCACCAAGCTAAAAAAAAACAAGGAACCTTAGCATGCTGCAATCCTTCCTGTAGCCTTGGGGGAAGAATCCAATTTGTTGCTCATGTGTGTTGTTCCTTCCAGGTGAACAACAGATGTCTCCATGTTCCTGCTCGCTGAATGCTAAACACCTGCTCTCAAAGGTCACCTATTTCCCACCACAGGGCCCTTCTCCTGTCTTCACAGTCAGCAGCAGGATGGAGCTGCTTTTACAATTCTGCTCTCACTTCCTTCCTGTCTTACATCTCTGACCGGGAGATCTCGGAAGGGCATTTCACTTTCCTGTGATTAGAATATCTCCTGTCTCAATGTTCTTACCCCAATCACAACTTTAAGGAAAAACAGCCACAGGTTCTGAAAGTTAGAGCACAGACACACACAGGGATCTGCTTGGCTGCATGGTGAAGTTAAGCATCAAGGCTGACCTTGCTCAGATCAGAGAACAATCTGGATTGTGAGGGAAATCAGCCTACCATCAGGCTCTTGGATCACCTGCAGTGCAAAGTGCGAGGCTTCGAATAGGCACCACACTTAACGTGCTGCTGTGTATGAGTGACTCTGGAGTCTCAAGGCAAGAAACAAACTTCGAAATAAAGAGATTAGGATGAAATATTGTATTGGAATCTACATAGTTTGAGACAAAAAACTAACAATAACTTTGTCAGCTACATAATATTCACTTCCTATTGTACAACAGAAATCTGTCCTTTCTATTATAAAAACTCTGGTAAGGTAAAATTAATTTTTTATTAAAATGCAAAAATGCATTAACTATGCATTAATTTTTTGCTGAGTTCTTAGAGGTATTCTATCACTCTGGGTTAATTTGCTTTCACTAATTCAATCTAAAAAGGTAAATTTAAAACTGTTCTCTGTAATTTCGGAGTACATTTGCATCTTTACTTTGAAAAGCCTGTTTCTTCTGAACATTATTTAGACATATTAGCGTTTTTCTACATGGGAACTACTTGTAGAGAGGCAAAGCCAATTATAACCTCTTACTAATAAAAAATTTTCCCTAATCTTTATATTAAAGGAATCTTGTAATTCGTGGTGCTAATATAAACAAATGATTATAGTCATTGATTATTTTACATATCTACTTTCTATGTGAATAAATTCAGGAGCAATACCTTATAGTCAAATTCTTATTCAATTAGCTCATAAAGTTTGTCCAGGGAAACAGAAATCTGTATTCCATTTACAGTTTGATTTAACCTTTCGTCGGCTCCCCTGGGAACGTTATACAGCAATGATAGGCACTCAGTATGCAGCACCAGAAAGGGGGCTTTGACAGAAGAGCAGCTGCAGAGGCTCTAGGGTGTGTATCTTCACTATTAACTAAATCATATTTTTCTGTTTGCTCAGCCAGTGCTATTTACACAGTGAATTATTATTATATAGATAACCATCAGTTATTTTGATCTATCACATGTCAGGGTTAATAAAGATGTGCAACATACAGAGTGCTGGTAATCAAAATGTATAAGAGCGAAATTTGTTGTCCCTGACATGATCTGAGAAATTAATCCAGTTGTAAAGAGGGCCGGTGTTTTGTGAAAAGGGTCTGGAGACCCATACAAAAGACACATTGGATGATGCAACATTTATGAGCAGGAAAGGAGAAGTCCCTTCCCAAAACGATGAGCACTATTATTGCTGTCACTCTGCTCCTGGGACGGCATTAGGTGTTTAACACACATTAGCACACTTTGTACAACAGCTGCGTAACTGTGTGACATCATTTTAGAGACAGCCAAACTGAGGCTCAACAAATTATTTTGTTTTCCTTTGTTTTGTTCTGTTTTGAGTTAAGATTAAATAACTAATAAGTAACTTGAGGTTTTAATCTGAGCATGATTTCAAGAGTCTTGTTGTTTTAGGAGTTTACTAAAAACATCACCAAACGCTGGAACGTTATTCTTACTGGTGAAGAAACAGTGTATTCTAAGCTTTTGGAATACAGAATAAAGAATTATTTTGCCATACTGTGTCAATAAATAAAATAGTTTACGTTAACATAGATGATAATTGTCAGACAATAAGCAACTTACCCATGCTTTCTCATTGACATTCTCAGTCAACATTAAGAAGGAATTCAGGAGGAAAGAATCAAGATGGTGGCAGCTGCTGGCACCCAAGGGACCACTGAGAGACCCAAAGACTCTGAGGGGAGGCGCGGTGGCACAAAGTGGAGAGAAGTAACAGTAAAGAAGCATGTCATTGCCAGCTAGTGCCCGTTCTTAGCCTGCGTTTGAGGTTCCGGCCACCCCTGGCCCGGCCTTGCACGTTGGTGGAACTACCTCCGCTGCAGCTCAGGATGCTTGCTCATCCTGTTGGGAAGGAAAGCGTGACATGCTTGCAATATGGCAAACATGGTGGTCATGCCTGGTGAGCCAGGAGGGCAACCTGAGCCAAGGAGTAGGCCGTGTGCAGCAGCCAGAAGGAGAATCCTGCCCCTG
>LOEQ01001751.1:204135-231161 GCA_001685075.1 Bramus lutescens
CCATCCCCCCCAATTCCCCTCCCCCTCACTCTCTGTGGCTGTCTTTTGCTGCAGGTTTTCACTGTAGCTGACTCCCCTTCTGTTACATATCGTGAATTAATTCTCACAGTTCAGAACTGTTTCCTATGCCTTTGGATGACATGTGAAAACAGTTTCTTGTTGCCAGGCCTTCGTTCCTCCCTCCTAGGTAAACGCGGAGATCTGTCTTCCTACAGTTCTCTTTATCAGCAGGCATTTGTTCGGTGATTAGGGTTCAGACAATAGCATTCCATTTAAGATACTCACAAATACCCAAGGACATAGAATTACTACCTGCCCAAGCTTAACTCCTTATACTCACCTTCACCTCAGTTTACTGATGATTTTAGTTGAGGAAATTTACTGCTTGTGTTTTATTCTCAAGGACAGCAGAAGAGATAATTAACTTAATTGACTGCAACTCAGAGAAAGACTCACAACACCCATGATCAGAACAGCTGATAACAGCATACCCCAGAACTGATCATTTAGAGGTCTGGGTCTCGTCTTTGTTTCTACCACCTAGAGCAATAAGCATAAAATCTAGACCTAGGCCCATAGAAACCGCAGTGTCTGGTGAAAGTGCTAATCAGATCAGGAGCCCTTAGCTTCCCCCTGATTGTTTATGTAGGTTGCCTGGCTACCCAGTATCCTCTATGCATGCTGGGAGAGAAGAAGGGGCACACTGATTTAAAATACAATCCATGCCCTATTCATAATTTAATGAAAATAAACCTTTTAGCTCTTTTATCTACCACCTTTAAAAGTAGCATAGTGCACTAACTTTCCCCTCCAGAATCTTCTGGTGATTTAATTTAAGAAACTTTCTCCATTAAGGAGTTCACTGGACATGCACTACCTACTCACTCTCACCTTTGAGCTGAAAGCCATGATTCTCTGTGTGCACGTGAAAACTCTTATCTGATTTTTATGGGGCAAAAAAATCCAGCTCTGGAACCTGCTAGGGCTGAGGAATTGCTGATTATAAGGGTATATATGACTGGGAACATTTGCAATGAGGAGGGCAAGGAAGAACAATGGGAAATAGAGAATAGGATAGAGGGAAGAATAATAAAGAAATATGGATAGATGGATCCTGTTGTGAGTAGATATCTTAATCGCCAGACTTTAGCCCCCTTCGTGATATCTTTGATTGAACCCTGAGAGGGGTTTCTTAAGAGCTGGACTCTTAGGGACCCTGTTATGCCTGATGGGCAAAGGAACAAAAAGTTCAGTGGGAGTGGAAGGGGTATGAATCTAGGAAGAAGAAGGTGAATGGGATCAAATGCTCTGTGTAAAATTCTCAAAGAACTATAAAAATAAATAGTGAAGGAGTGTGTAACCAGGCAGCAGATATTTCTCACTCTCTAACACTAGTGTGACTGGCAATGTTTTTTTAAAAAATCTCAGGCAACACAATCGTATACAGACAAGTGTGTATGTGTCACACAAACACACACACATGCCAAAAAGAAAAAAAACTCATCAACCATGTATTTAAAGCAACAAAACTGCAGTTACCCAATGATCTAAAATAATATGAAGTGAAATTCAGAAATTATTTGTTATTCAAAATAAAAAAATCCACTGGAAATACCCTGACTAACTTGGACTCCAAACATCTTAGCCAAAGGTTAAACAGGCACGAAGGTCATGTTTTTACATCATGTGTCGTCACTGCACACTTTTTATCATTATTTTCTTATTGTTTATGTTTTCAGGAAGGAATGTACAATTTATTATAGTTTCATTATTTAGGTTTTAATCACAAATTTTTTCAGTCACTCCAAATTTGAAATAGAATTATTGAATCTGCACATTTAAAATAAATTAACAGAACCTAATGTCCTCTCATAATTAATATGATATCTTTAAGAAATAAACTGCAGGATGCTAGTCTCATAAAAAGGTTTTTAAAAGTGACTTTCAATTGCAAAAAATAAAGATAAAAAAATCAAATTACCCAACCAATAAATAGGTTAACATACTGAATAGATGATCGCTCTCAAAGGAAGAAATATAATGGCCAGAAAATGTTTGAAAAGTATTCAACATGCTTAGGCATTAGAGAAATGCAAATTAAAGTTGTTTTGAGATTCTGTCCCATCCCACTAAGAATGGCCTCGATGAAGAGAACAAAGGGAGCAAATGTTTCTGAGGATCTGGGGAAAGAGGAGCCCTCATTTACTGCTGATGACAAATTGGCACAGCCACTGTGGAAATCAGCAAGCAGGAAAATGAATCATACTATTCTCTACCTAATTTTAAAACACTAGAATATACATAAGTCTGTGTATAAATATGCATATGTAGTTTAAATGAAATTTTCCCATCTGAGTCCACAACAGTCCCAGAGCCAAAGATCATCTAAAAGAAACCCCAACACCAAGCATGAGAGAACTTCTTTTGAATTGCTGGTAAGGATTTTCCATAAGACTCCCCAAGTATTACAAACTGTTGCCGTTGTCCTTGATGTCCTCCCAGAGCTGGAACGTAAATCCCTATTTCTGAAGACACCATGCACTTCAGACACAAGACCCAGAGGCCTCTGTGCAGCACAGATTGGGAACTGAAAGCCTCTTCCCTGAGGATCAGTTTCAGGGTACAAGAAGGCAGCATGAAAGCATACGAAAGAGAGAGGCAACCACAGTCCTGCCATCTATGATGCTCACGAATGACAGCAATGACCAGCATGGCACCATAACTCTAAGGGCGCAGTAGGGGCATACGTACCTTGACAGTTACTGAATGCTATTTAATTGAACTTAAGATCAACACGAGGGAAATTATACCAGGTACTGGAAGCCTAGCCAACTACCCCGTGCTGATGGAGTCACAGAACTTGGAGGAGAGCCTACAACCACCACTTTACTAAACCAGCATAATCCCTAACTACATTCTAAATGTTTGTTCTCATGCCCACATAGAAATGTAGTACTCACCCCTCAGCAAGGAAACGACTCTTTGCAACCGATGGAGAACATTACCAAAAACAATAAGCAATTATAATGCATAGTTGTGGGACTCGGTCCCAATGGATACGTCTACAAAACACTCCCATACTTAAGGCTCAGGAATCACTGCCAAGAGAAAGCAGAAAAACTTTGTAAGCCGGAGGACCAGGGAGCTTGTTGTGAGACTGTATCTCCTAGGAATGCCAGAAGGTATGCCCACAAAGTCCCATCAACATGACTGCTTAAACAGGAGCTGAATGAGGACAACAGCAATAGACAGACTAAAATGGGTGGGGAAAGCCCATGAGGCCTCAATCCTACAAAAACAACTATAGGCAAATAAAGAATGCTGGAAACAGGAGAAATAGTCTCATCCAGGAAAGAGAACACTGGTTGGCTATCCAATACCAAATGTTCAGCTCTGAAAATTTACATATAAGTAACATTATACAGACTAAGCTGGTTGTACTTATGTATGGTGATTACACACACACACACACACACACACACACACACATAGCAACAATTAATGAAAAAAGAGGTCAATAATTTAAAAGAGAACAAGGAGGAATATTTGTGAGAATTTGGAGGGACAAAAAGAAAAGGAGAAATGCTGCAATTATAATCTCAAAATATAAAAGAAATAGTTATGTTAAAAGTGAACTGTAATATAGGCAGCTGTACCGCTCCTGGCTACATAATAAATGGATTCCAAGCCACATGTCACAAAAATATTTGTATCTCAGTTGCTCTGCTAGTCACAATATAAAAAGAACCAGCCTAGAAGGCCATCAACACATGAATTGACAAAGGAAATATGATATCATAATCAAATAAATTTTACTCAGCTGTAACGAAAAGTACAATGGTGGTGTTTGTAGGAAAATGGCAGTGATTGTTATATTAAGTAAACCCATGTTTCCTCTCAGATGAGAAATCTAGATTTGAGTGTGCGTGTGTGGGAGAGAGCGAGAGAGAGAGAGACAGAGAGAGACAGAGAGAGAGAGAGAGAAAGCGAGAGAGAGACAGAGAGACAGAGAGAGAGAGACAGAGAGAGACAGAGAGCGAGAGAGAGAGAGACAGAGAGAGAGAGAGAGAAAGCAAGACAGAGAGAGAGACAGAGAGAGAGAGAGCCATATAAGGATCAGAAGAGATATTGAGGAAGGAGGCATGATGGAAGGGAGAGAAAGGAAATAAAGCAAAAGGAAGGACTACTTGGGCTGGAGAGGGAATCCAGGAAGAATGGCACAAAGAGGATGGAGGGGGATAATTATGTATGTGTATAAAATGTCACAATGAAATCCATTCCTTTGTAAGCTAAATTTTAAAATGAATTTTCATAAAACACAGCCCAAGAAAATCCTTCAGCAACCACGTGCTCACCATATTTCGACTTTGCTATTGAAACGGGTGAGGAGGATGTGTGCAGATCCTTGTTTGACGCTGGGGGAGGATAAGCAGTAGAAAAAGACGAAGAGAAACAGCGTGATGGAAGCAGCAGGATCCGCTATCAGAACGGTGACATTTGGGCTAACATTGGAATGCAAGGAAACACATGCGAGAGGAAAAGAGCTTTCTAGACAGGAAGAAATTCAGCAGGTGGCAATCATGCAGTGAGCAGAGAAGAGAGGGTCACAAAACAGGCTCACAGATGACAGGCTGGTGTGGGAGCAAAGGGCCTCAGAGGCCCGAATGGGGAGAGAGTGGGTTTTCTTTTTTTTTAATTTTTTTTTAATTTTGCCATTCAAAAATTTACACTTCCTCCCGCTCCCCGCACTCACCCTCCTCTTCCCTCCTTAAGAGAGGGCAGGGAACCCTGCCCTGTGGGAAGTCTAAGGCCCTCACCCTTACATCCAGGCCTAGGAAGCTGTGCATCCAAATAGACTAGGATCCCAAAAAGCCATGCAGTAGAAACAAGTCCCAGTGCCTTTATCAATGGCTTCTCAGTCAGCCCCCATTGTCAGCCTCATTCAGAAAGTCCAGTTTGATCATATGCTCAATGGAATAATGGATAAAGAAAGTGTGGAATATATGCACATTAGAGTACTACTCAGCGGTATTAAACAATGACATCTTGAATTTTGCATGCAAATGGATGGGAATAGAAAACACTATCCTGAGTGAGATAACCCAGACCCAAAAAGATGAANAGGTTAGGGGAAAGGGGAGAGGGGAGAGGGAAGGGAGAAGGGAAGGACTGGGGAGTTTTCATTAGGAGTTATGGAAGCTTTCAGAGCATTTACAAAGAAGGATAGGATGTCGTTATCATATTTAAAACATTACTTCAACTTCTCCATAGAGGTGGATTGTAGGGAAACAATGGTCCCACTTTAGAGAATTCTAAAGGGAGGTGATGCTGGGGTAGACAGGAGTGAGGAGGAAGAAGACATATTTATGATGTGCTCTGAACCATATGTTTGATTACTCATAACTGCCTACAGCATAAATGTGAGGAGGGAGGCTGACTTCTAGATACTTGATTTCCACAACTGAGTAGATGAGAGCACCCACACCAACGTGAGAGGAGCTGAAAAACCTTGGATGCAATGTGTTCTACTTAGCATGCATAGGTACACTGAGTCTTAGTGTTTTATCAAGTAGTATATTTATAAAAATTAATAATATCCTGATAAGTAGTGAGATTTAACTTACTCTATTATACAGCAGAATCTGTTTTTATCAGATCCACTTGCTCCATGCTTACTGGCTTAGACAAAGTTTCATGTCTGGAGAAACTAGGTATGTTTATTTTTTTTAAATGGCAATGAGGTTCAACACTCTTGAACAACAAAATCTTCCACCTTCAAACATTAGATTAATATATTTCAAAGGAACAATTAAAGAGATGGAACACATTTTTTAAAAAAGGAAATTGTCTGATCAGCTGGAGAATTATTCTTGTATTAAATCCTGCTTGGTGACTGACGTGGCGTGAGCATTCATTTCCCATCTGATGCAGGCAAGTTTCTCTACATGGAAAATGTTCTTGCTCCCACCTCGAGCCAGGCCTTTCCAATCCCTCAAACAGTAATGCCAGAGAGAATAGTGCAAGGGATGAAAACAACCCAGAAGCAAGACTGTGCTTGCAATACCTGCAAGTGCCAAGGAGCCTAGAGTTTTATGCAGGCAAGCAGGACAATGAGGTCCAAGAATAGAGATGGGAATGTAAAAATCGTACCACAGATGATTAAATACTCCTCAATAGTGATTTCACTATTGCCCCATCAGAACTCCCTTCTGTGTACTCTGCATTTTACACATCTTTTCTATGATGTGATTAATTTATACTGCAGGCCGACATGGAAGTTGTACAGATGAAAAAAATTGATGTTAAGGAAAGGTAACATACAGTATTACACAATCTAATGTAAAGCCAAGATTTGACTTTCGGTCTAGTTAACTTAAAACCCTTATTAGTGCCTCCCTATCATCTATAACTTCCTAGATACATTTCTGAGCACATAGCATGGACCCAATACAGTTTTTATTTTCTGCTATTATGACGTAATCAAATAAACCCATGGGAAGGGAGGACCTTCCGTTTTCAAGACTACACAGATGGAAATTTATCCTTGTATAAAATGAAGCGAGAAGATATTACTCCTAGAGAGATAAACAGCCCTCAAACAGACAAACTCCTACAGCAAATTAGACTTTTTTGTCTTGCTATGTTGTATAATATAAGTATCTTTAAAAAATAAACATCTCCTGAATTTGAGATTGGTGATTGAAAACTTACTTAGCAGAATATTGAATGGGATTTGGACCCTGTCATTAAAGATACTATAATGGTTAATGCCACACAGTGGTTTAAGCTGCACACATGGACCATGTATGGGGAAAATATTATTAACATCACCTTTCCAAGAGTGGGCAGCATATAGATTATGAGTAGCATAGCATTTCATTTAGCAGTACAGCACAGGGGTAGAGTTTAATAGCATATGCCATTAAGCAATTTATTTCCATATTACAAAAATTCTGATACTTATCCTTGCATAATATTTATATTGAAGGCCCCATTTCAATAGAAGGACATGTTTTAGACCTCAAAATCCAGACTCTAATGTAGCTAAGTTGTTAGGGAACTGATGTCTTATAATTCATAAATTATAAAAACTATTGTGATGATAATTTTTACTTTGGAGAAAATGCAAATATAAGACTATATATAAATATTAAATTTGTTAAAAGAATGTATATATATTAAGAAGCATGAAGATTAGGTTATATGGAAGAATAGTGATTATTAGTCCTATGTGGCCAACGGAAGAGCAGGTTGTAATTCTTTTGCTGTTGAGTTTGGTTAAGAGCATTCCAACCCCAATTAGAACTGATAGGATTGAAGAGTGAATAAGGAGATTAATGCTAATTAGTTCATGAATTTGGAATAGAATTGATAATAGGAGGACTGTTTTGTCACGTAAGAAGGATTAGGCCAGTTTGGAGTGCATTCCTTCACCTAATGAACTGAACTATTAAAAAAAATAGCACTACCATAGCAACCATTCATTGCTCTAATAGTCCTGATTAATTTATTCTTTTACATAAGCCTGATTTATGCCCCCTCAACATTTTTTAGCAACCAACATTAAAATGTTAATATATTATATAAATACATGTTATACATAAAAGCTTTTTATAGCTAACAAATCCAGTGATAAAGAATGCTCTGAAAATAAAAGTCTGTTTCTTGCTTCTGAAGCACATTCTTGAAGCATCAATTTCTCTTCACAATGGACCACATGAAGCAAGTTTATAAATAGATATGAAAGTCACATCTATTACATCCAGAGCACTTCTATGTGTATGATGTTAAGTATGCAATGATTCAGAAACTCATTACCCATGAAAGATGGACATGAGTGTTATTACATCTTCAGGTAATTATACTACAAACATGACATTATTTTTCATGATTACTAAATGAAATAAATGTGTGATAATAACTGCTATCACTTACTATGAGCCAGATGCAAGAGAATCAAGGTAAGATGTCCTGTTTAATATGGTTCAGCAGTTAAGCTCAGTGACTGCTCTTTCAAACAACCAAAGTTCTATTCCCAACACCCACATAATGGCTCACAATCACCTGTAATTCCAGTTTCTGGGATCCAGTGCCTTCATCTGGTCTCCACAGACACCAGACATACAGACATACATGCAGGCAAGGCACCCACACACACAAAACAACATACGGTAAAAGTAATAGACACTATTCAATACACTATATATACCATTAAAAGAAAATGGAAGAACAATGTCTACCATGGTAGGTAGGGTAGCTGGCTAGTCTTTTGACAGTAGTTTGTTTGTAGGTAGGAAATGGATACCCACCTTGGGATACAGCTTCAAGCTCCTTTTGACATTGAGTTATTAGTAGAAGTAGTCTGTAAAAAATTCAACTCATTTGCTTGTATGGAAAACACAGACCCTCCCCTCCAGCTCTGTTCCTCGGGGACTATAATATCAACTGTCAGCCAGAAGAAAACATCGAATTTATGGCTATTATATAACTATATGCTGTTTATTTCTTGTAGCACAGTGGTTCTCAACCTGTGGATCATGACCCTTTGAGATAATGAATGACCCTGTCACAGGGGCCACATTTCAGATATCCTGCATATCAGATATTTACATTATGATTCATATCAGTAGCAAAATTACAGTTATGAAGCAGGAACAAAATCATTTTGTGGTTGGGGGTCACCACAACACCACAACATGAGGAACTCTATTCAAGGGTTGCAGCATTAGGAAGGCTGAGAATCACTGTTGCAGTAAATTATTTGTCCTAATTAAGATTTAATATATCCACACACATATGTACACAAACATAGAAACATTGCTTTCTAGTCTATTGTATTTCTTTTATGATCACTGTGACCAAATACTTCACCGAAACAACGTAAAGAAAAGAATAATTTATTTGAGCTTATAATTTCACATGTTGTAAGAAAATCACACAGGGAAGGGTGCAGCAGAATATTTCCCATGAAAGCACACGGGAAGCAAACCAAGGGAGATAACATGAAGGGGTGTCATGAAGACATGACACCGATGACGTGTTCCTAGTGACTTCCTCCTACGTGAGTTTTCCCAGGGACACATAAAAAAACTACTCAGCTATAGACAGAGAGATCACTGAAAGACCAAAGAAATCATTCAGTCCAAGTCCATTGGGGTGAACCAGTGAGTCCATTAGTGTTATTCACATAAGCGTGGACAGGCAGACAGCTATCCCTCATAGAAAGTCCTTCCGTGCTCGGAGAACTCACAAGCATCTGTACCACTGTGAAGTGTCTCAAACACCAGTCAAACTTCTATCTCCTGTATACTCTGCCCCATCGAAGACCACAGCAGCTAGGGCAAGATGGAATGATCAGAATGTCTGGTGAGAGACTTGTACCAATCACCATTTCATCCACCAGGAGATGCTAAAAGCATGATCACCATGGACCTAGCTATCAACTACATCGTTCTGTTTATTCATTGTCATGACTGTGGTCATCACAAACTCTGATAGCACCTTCAAATGATGCTATCACATTCTGAGTCCATCAACGGACTCATCCACTAGGTTAGAACTCTTCCAATAACTGACCCTGGAAATACTCTCACAGACACACCCAAAGTTGTGCTTGATTAATTGTTTAGGTGGTTCTTGATATAATCATTGTTGACAGTAAAGATCAACCACAACAGATCTACTTCCTGTCAATTCTGTATCAAATATATCACTTTAAATCATAACATTCCAACTCTGACCCCAAAAATACATTTGTATCTTATAATCCATGAGCTCATCTAATAATAGCCAACATTTTTCAAAAGCATAAATTCAATGTCTCCTCTGAAATTCAGAGCAAACTCTAAATTGTAAGAACCTGTGAAATTAAAAGAAATTATATACTTCCAAAATACAACAATAAAGAATAAATATTCTCATTTAAAAAAAAACAGGAAGAATAGGAGAAGGATTAGTCCATAATCCTTTTCTACCTTATCAAAAGCCAGCAGAACAACCGAACTGTAGCTTCGTGTGTAGCCCCTGGAGCAGAGGGTGGTAAAACATGAGCTCCAAGTAAGCTGACGACAGCCTACACGGCCTCTCTCTTGGGCTGGCTCCACTCATTGTCTGTGCATTCCACACTCCTTACATCTCTAGTATCCTGATGTCTCCACGGTAGCTTTAGGAACATTTACAGCCTTAACCATCCCTCCTTGCAGGAATCAAACATGCTACACATCATCTGGCCTCTGAACTCTTCCTCTGAACCTTGATGGAGACCTCAGTCATTCCACAGCTCTTGCATTCCCGCATAACCAGAATCGCAAGGACTAGATACATTCTATTCCTATGTGTGACTATACCTTTATAGTGAACTTGAAACATTAAGTTGATTTGAGCTGTATATTAAATAAATAAATAGGTATTTCCTTGTTGGTCTTGAATTACAAAGTAAATCAGATCAAATGTTCCTGCGGCTATATATTTGAACACCCCAATACATCTTCAGTGTTCTAAAAGATCAAGCATCCCTATGTAGAGAAATACAAAGAGGAAATACAAAAGATGGAAGTCTTTCAGATATTTTTAGATTTTGTAAAAGGGTAATTTTGTGAGATTTAAGGCATTAGAAATAGATAATTAATTCAATGTTAGTTTGATTCCTTCTATAGTTTATATACATGTCAAAACATATATTGCAACCAGAAATGCAAATGATTCCTATCAAACTAAGAAATAAAATTAAATATTACCTGTATAAAATCTGCATACTTGTTCCACAACAATTTTTCTGCCCTGTGACTTTCGAAAATATTCTAACTGACTGTTGTGATAGCTAAATAAACATATTTTGCTGTATAGGGTTTTCCATGGGGTTTTTAAGTTATCATCCCCAATAAAAATCTAATGATCTCCTCCCAGTACTCCCAAATTATTTTGCTGAAGTTAGAAGCCGCACCAAAGTCTGTCCTTCAAGACTCTTCAGGGACATTTCTCATTCAGTCTCGGGCTGACATAATATTCATTATTACATAATATTCATAATTGCATAATATTCCTGACCAAAAGGGAAGAAGTAAAGCATCTTTCCTCTAATCCCTTCTTCCCACAGAACAAATCAGTATATCTGTTTTATGACTATAAAATAAAAGAAATAAGCACATCCTTTATTACTCATAAGCATCTTTATAGGCCAGTACTCAGGTAACACGGCTTCTTCTAAAGGCCCTCCAGCTGTGGATTGCTGCTCCATATAGCATCAATGTCTCCTCTGGAGCAAAAAACAGTATGAAACTGAGTGTGGTGGTTTGAATAAGAACGGTCCCCATAGGCTCATATATTTAATACTTAGACATCAGGGAGTGACACTATTAGAAAGGCTTAGAAGGATTAGGAAGTGTCGCCTTTTTTGAGGAAGTTTGTCATGGGGGTGGGCTTTGATATTTCAGAAGCTCATGTTAGGCACAGCTGCTCACTCTCTCATGCACACACACACACACACACACACACACACACACACACCCCTCTCTGTCTTAGCCTGTGGATCAGGATGTAGCTCTCAGCTTACCACACCAGTGCAGTGAGTGCTGCCTTGCTCCCCAGCGTGATGGTAATGGATTAAACTCTGAAACCACCTTAAGCGACCCCCAATTAAAGGTTCCTTTAGAAGAGTTGCCTTGGTCATGGTGTCTCTTCCCAGCAGTAGAACAGTGACTAAGACTCAGAGGTCTTTGAAATGGGGAAACATTCCTGCTGAGATGCTTAGAATAAATGAAAATATTACATATTCTTCTAATAATAGATGAAAATATATTTAGACATTATTTAGGGACAGGAATTATTCACTCTTTGACAAATTAGCAAATTAATTAATTATAATTGGCTTCCTCAAGTAGGTCTCTCCTTGAGACCAACAGTATAAACATACTTCTTCAAATTAATGTGGCATCAGAGATTTCAGATTTTGGAATAAATATGCACATGGTGCAATGAGGTACCTTTACTCAATGATCTATTCCCATTAGCTGACATAGAAATATTCATTGGTATTATGGTAGAAATTAGTTTCATAAAATATCTTCTGTAATATAAGAATACTTTAAATTTATTTTTTTTTCTTCATTTTAAGATTATTTTATTTTATTTACCTGTGTTTGTAGTTGTCTACATGAGTTTATGTGCATTGTGTGCCTGCAGCAGGCTATAGGGACAGAAGAGGACATTAGATCCACAGAAAATGGATTCACAAATAATGCAAACCTCCATGTGGATGATGGGAACTGGACCTGGATCACTGTAAAACCAACCATCTCTCTTAAGCATTAAACTACATCCCCAGCCCAGTAAGAAACTTTTCTATAAGAGTAAATTAAAAATTAAAGTACTTACTTAAATTAGCAAGTGTAAATGTTTGGTTAGTACTTTCTGGGCTGTTAGAAGGAAAGTAATATTGTTACTGAAGAAACAAGGATCAGTATCAAGTGTGTCTTATTCCAAGCAAAACAAACAAACAAACCACTTCTTCTAATTACTGGATCATTAAATCCTCCCAAAGCTACACAATGGGGGCCATAAAGCAAAGCACAAGAAATGTTACAAACATAGAAAACCTCTTTACTCATGTGGCTATCTCAATTTCTTCCAAGCATCTCTGACAACGCATCAATATTGTCCAACATCCAGAAGTCTCTCACTCTCATTCTTTAAAGTCCCCTAAGATGGACTTCATCCACACTGATAAATTCACCTGTCACTGATAGAACAACAACCAGAATCTACTTCTTTAACGGAAAATTCCATTTTATTTTCTGGCTTCATCAGAGAAGCCTTTCCTGTGAATGATGGCAAATGCAGAAATTCATGGCTGCACGACATACTGAGAATAAATGATGGATGGAAGAATGCTCAGGGCTAAAAAGTCATTTCTACCATTCTCTAAGGCTTGGGGAGCATTGCAAAAGAGAAGAAGGAGAAGGAGAAGAAGGAGGAAGAGAAGGAGAAGAAGGAGGAGGGGAAATGTAATCACCTTACAATAAGGAGAAGGGCTGAGAAATGTCATCATTACATTACAATCACAAAGGCATAGCACCTGTGCATCTCTACACTGGATCTGCACAAGAATGGGCCCATCACCTGTCAGGCATGATGTCATGGATGAAAGACAGATGGGGCCAGGGTTCTACCCTTCACTACTGAACTATAAACTACTACCAGATTCAGTGAGAGTGAAAACCACTGCCTTCAGTCATCTGTCCACTGATAAACCCCCCTGCCATGGTCTCATAGATAGTTCCAATTCAAGGGCCCTGGTTAAACTAAATGAGTCCTAAAACAAAACCAAAAGTCATAAACCAGGGAAAAAGACTGGAAAAGATGACAGTGTTTGCAGAGCTGAAAGAAAACAAGGCAAAGGAAAGAGTAATCAGGGTCCAAACATTACATTTTAAATAACAAAGTCAATCAATAAAATGCACTGTAACTCAATTTTAAGGTCCTTCTTTGTATTTTCACACCTGCAGTCATATAGCCAAGGATCACAAAGTCGACATTTTTGATTGACTGTATTAATTCCTTACCCTATATCCAAATAATCTAGTAGTTTTCAATAACCCCCACCTCCACGTTTCTATGCTCTCCTTCCATGTTGTGTTGATGTTCTTCTGGGTACCTCTATTGCACACCATTATTGCAGGAGGTCCCGCTTATTTGTCCCAGCTGCCCAAAACTAAAATAATCACACAGAAACCATATTGATTAAAATACTACTTGGAGCTGGGTGGTGGTGGCACACACCTTTAATCCCAGGGCTCAGAAGCAGAGGCAGGCAGATCTCTATGAGTTTGAGGCCAGCCTGGTCTACAAGTGCTAGTGTCAGGACAGGCTCCAAAGCTACAGAGAAACCCTGTCTCAAAAAGAAAAAAAAAGATAGGAAGGAAGGAAGGAAGGAAGGAAGGAAGGAAGAAAGAAAGAAAGAAAGAAAGNTTCTTATTGACTAACTCTTATATTAATTTAACCCATTTCTATTAATCTGTATATCACCATGTGGCAGTGGTTTACCAGGTAAAATTCTCAGCGTCTGTCTCTGGCAGCTCCATGGTGGCTCTCTGACTCTGCTTTTCTTCATCCTAGCATACAGCCTAGCTTTCCCCACCTAGTTCTGTTCTTCCTTGCCATAGGCTCAAAACAGTTCTTTATTAACCAATGAATGCAACACATAGACAGAAAGACCTCCTACACCATTTCCCCTTTTCTGTTTAAACAAAAAGGAAGGCTTTAACTTTAACATAGTAAAATTACATATAACAACAGTTATCAAGCAAAAATTACAGTTACAATATTTTTATTTACTTTATCTTTTATCATGACTAAAGAAAACTATAACTATTCTTTAACTCCATCAAACACTCCAGAAGGATATAATATTACCTAAGTAAACAGGTAGTACATTGTAGGTAACTTCCAAAACTCTATATTTGACAGAGACATCTCACTACCTGGACAGTCACCCAAAGTTCTTTTGTACCATTGGGGCATTCATCTTCAACCTACAGGCCCATAGTATCCGGCAGACTTTTCTATGATGCAGGAAATTTCAAAGACAGTTCAATCACTTTCAATCACTTTCTCCTGTACACCATGGCCTTCAAGTCAATCACCAGGTCAGTTCATGAGTATTACAAGCAAGGAACAGGAATTCTAAAGTTCCTCCACCCTGCACTGCTTTGTTCTCCAAAATTCCCAGTTTATGTTTCAATTTTTTCCTTGAAAAAAACTCCTATTTTTTGTTATATTTTCTCTAGATACAGAGCTTAAGTGTTTTCTGCAAAGTAGAACCATGCTCACGATACAACGGCAATATCTACAACTAAGAGACCCCCTGTTTCAAACTCAGCTATTCAGGAACTATGTACTAGCATCTCTTTTGCAAGTCTATTTCTTCCAAACAAGTCTGCCCACATAAATGAAAGCCTAGGGAAATGGTTGATCTCACACACTCAGAGACATCTGAATGTTTGTTTACTTTTAATAGCTATACAAAAATACAGAGACCAATGCACACAGACCTCTTCCAAAATACACAACCTCAGAAGCTGTATTTCTAATCATATATTACTCATTCATCTGCATCATAGAGTTATAATAGTGAACTCATATGAAAAGAAATATATATTAATATTGCTGAAGTTTAAAAATATCTACTTTATCAATTACCTTCAATTCATCCCATATTACTGAGAGTACTATTCCTGGGGGTGGGGGTTATAGGCAACATTGTAGTTTGATAAAGTTTTAATAGTCTATTGTTACTAAATCCAAGATCTTAAGTCTACATTCTAATCTCAAATAATTCTGAGATACTTTAGTTAATCTAATCCAACCTATTTATTTTATCAAATTATTCTTTATAATTCAATGTAGTTCTGTCTCTGAATTTCATTGACCTTCATTTTTATCATTTATAAAGCATGAATTCCACTTTGACTTTGCATTCAAACTTAACATTTATATTATAAAAATTACAAAAACCTGATCTCGACTTTATATTCTATTAATGACCTTGAAGAATAATCTATACAGCCAGTTCATGAAAAAGCAATTTCTTACATCCTTGACAATGGCCTCTTTGCTTTACATTAAAACATTTCCCTAAATGTTACTTCTATTTATAGAATTATAATGGTCTCTTTGTAATTATTTAATATCTTTAAATTTCCAAGTAATCTTCACTATTGTTACCACATTAATTTTATCATTAAAAAATCCATGAGAAATGGTTGAGTATGGAATAGGTTTTCCATCTCAAAGGTGAAAAAAAACACATGTCTAAGGAAGATTAAATTACTTTCCCTCAGTGAGTTAGAAACAGAGCCAAGAGCAAATTCCAATTTTCCTTGCATGTGGCCTGTGTCTCGAGAGGCCTTAGTCATAGGCAGCTATTCTAGGTGCACAAGCATCCAATTCTGCTTGCCTTGCTTCCTGTAGTGGTAACAAGGCAGTGCTTGTAGTTGCAACAATATTGGGCACTGAAATACAGAGGCTGTGCCAACACAGATGTTGCTCTTGGAGCTTGTCAAATTCATACATTACTCCCAAGAAGAGTGGTTTATGAATCAGTCTTCAGGGGTTACCTGCATATCTGAACATATAATTCCTTTTGATGCACATTATGAAGTCAACAGGAAGTGATTCCAACATAAATAGAAACAATGCCTCATCACCAACTGATCATAATGAAACATTATAATTAAATTCTGAAGAATATTCAATATAAGCTTCAAGGAAAAGCTCTAAGAATAAATTTCACCATCTATTCACTCACTAGAGAAAGCAATTACCACTGTCATACCAGGAACTACTGGTCTACCAGACTCTACAGTGAATTTTTCCCACACAATCGAAACAGCAGTGCTCTGAGGTCAGAAGTATTAGCATTTAGCAGATGAGGAAACGGAAGCAAACCTACAAACTTGCCTGCCTGTTTCAGTTCTGCTGCTATAGTAGAAAGCAAATCAAGGAGGCAAGAGTTTAATCTTAGCTCACAATTCCAAGTTACAGTCTTTAAAACAGGGAAATCAAGGCAGCAGGAACTTAAAAAGGCTCCTTACAGCACATACACAGTCAAGGGCAGAGAGAAATGCATCCTCAGCTAGCTTTCCCTACTTGTACAGTCCTGGGGCCCAAAACCAGGAAATGGTGCCACCTTCCCTAGGCCTGACCTTCCCACATCACTTATTGCAGTGGAGACATTCTCTTACATACATGAGCACAGGCCAACTTGATCTAAACCAGAGGTTCTCAACCTGTGTGTTACAGCCCTTTTACTGTCATATATCAGATATCCTGCATATCAGATATTTACAATGCAATTCAAAACAGTAGCAAATTACAGTTATAAAGCAGCAATGCTAATAATTTTATGGGGTTCACAACATGAGGAACTGCATTAAAAGGTCACAGCATTAGGAAGGTTGAGAACCACTGATCTAGACAATCCCCCATTAAGGGTCTCCTCCCAGGCAATTCTAGGCTATGTGCAGTTGGCAACACTAAACATCACATTGCCCAAGGTCAAACGCTAAGCAAGTGATACAGATGAGATTGAATTTTCACAGTCTGGGTGTAGAATTGAGGCTTTAGCCAGTAGTCTCTACTGCCTCAGCATTCACTGAGTGTCCTCTCCAGTTGAGGCTCTGAGGAGGTTTAAAACTGTGTGTCTTCTTTCATTATGGCATTATGAACTGAAGTTGCCATCTGATACAATATGAACCTGGCATGATTCCATATGATGACACTCTGGTTTGAAACATTTGCTTGGGTGGAAAATGCTCTGCTATAACCTCTTTGATACAGAGAATGGTGATGGCCATGTTTTCCCTTTATACCTTCCTGCTGTCAAAAGAAAGGAAGGTATGTCCAGATAGTATAAAATTCTTGCTAGACAACCTCAAGGAAAGTTCAGCTAAACAGTGCTCTGGGGCACAGTCCACAAATATCAAGTTTTATCTTTTGAAATGCCTCTGTCCTTCAAGAATATCTTGGTCATGTCCACAAAATAAAAGCAAAGTAAAAAGTTAGAAGTGAGATTTTGTCGATTCATGTCTCAATAATGTTTCATATTTGCCAACCCAAATTATATTTTACCAGAAAGACATAAGCATTCACATTCATAAATCAAATTTTATTCTGTCATCAAAAACTTCAGCTTTGGGGAGACACTGGCTGAAAAGATGGTAGAAAAATTGGTACAGAAGTGTTTTATTGTATTATAACCTCCATAGATCATCCCTATCGTTAAATATCTATGCCATTCTGGTAGACTAGTATTGAAATTTTTTCTTCTGTTACCTACTAATTTCAGTTCTTTTCACACTACTGTTACCAGGGTAACAGTTATCATTGCATGCATATGTTTCAGAAGATGCATACAGAAAGAAATGTATCCATGTTCCCAGGATGTTTCTAAGCTGAACTCCACAATTCATGATATTCCTGGTTTAAGTTTGAATACACAGTGCATTTTCAAAACAGCCAAACTTTCATCAAAATCTGTCAATAGGGATGCAAAGGAAGACAAGCACATCTAGCAAGCACACTACCACTACATTTCCCTAATATTTTTCTCTCACCTTTGAACATTTCTTTTCCTCCCACAGTCTTCAACTCCAAGTACATAGGAAAGCTTTTTGAGACCACAAAACCACTTCCCAATTATACGCTTAATACCTAAATACCTGACAGCTTATCTAATACTTGTTTAAATAATGAGCCCAATTATAACAATCATTAGCATTTTTCCATTTGCTTTTCTCTAATTGTAAGTATCATACAAAGGTGGAGGCATAATACAAATGATGCTGAGCAGAGCCATGGAAAGTCCCAGAAGAGGGAAGAAAGGGTTTTGCCTCAATTACTAATACTGCATTGTAAAGGTGTTTGCCAAAACCTGAGAACACTGTTTGAAAGTATGTCTACACAGTTTTCATACAAAGGAAAATTTTACTCCCAAAAGCAGAGGAATAAAGAATGGTTAAGGAAGACTCATGCTCTTGTAGCATTTTCTGTTCTGTGGATTTTTCCTTACTAATTAGCTTCTTAATTCCTCACGCATGGATGGTCACAACATTCACTCCTAAAGGCAGAATGACAAACAAGCAGTAGAGATATCTGCTGTATACATGAATTACAGAAACTTTAGGAAACAATTGGAAATCCACTGGAGAATTTATGAGTGAACTTCAAAATAAGTATTTGATTTAAAAAATATGTGAGAGAGAAAAAAACTTACAGTAACAACATGACATCAATTCAAGCATTTTCCAAGTTTTTCCTAGAACAGCAACGGCTCCTTCATGCCACATCAACCAAAATGCAGCCCCTCTGGTAAACTGAATGAACAGAATACTGAAGTCAGATTAAAATGCTAAAAAAAATCACATTCTGTATATAAATGTATATCAATAAAATTGTAGAGCAATGTAATATCAGATGATGCCCTTATGGAACTATATAGTGGCTAGGAATGACAGGTAACAAGCCATTGACAGGAGTTCAAGTGCTTAGCTGAAGTGACATTGGACTGAGATCTAGATAGGAACAAGCTGGTAAAGAAAAGCCCAAGGGCAAGAGTTTCAGGCAAAGAAAACAAATGGGAACTTCCTGTAGCAGGTATGAGCTCCAGATGCTAAAGGGATAGAAAGAAAACCAGAGTACAGGGATGCTGATGTCTTTCTTCCTTTCTTGTTGCTGTGAAATAACACCATGACCAAGGCAACTAAGAAGAGAAAGCTATCTAATTTGGCTTATGGTTTCAGAGAGTTAGAGTCCATCCATGATGGTGAATGAACAAACCATTAAAAGCTCACATCTGGATCCACAATCACAAGGCAGAGAGAAATTCAGAAAGAACAGAGCAAGTGACTCATCTCCTCCAACAATGCCACATCTCCCAATCCTTCCCAAACAACTGGGGATCAAGTATTCAAATACATGAGCTTTATGGGGGGCATTCTTATGGAACCACACTGATGTGGTATAGCCTAAGAGAAGAGACAGTAAGTTATTGTAGGCCTTGGAAGCAGTGTGAATCTCTTCAAAGGGCAATGTGAAATCCTGGAGGATTTTTAAGGAAGGGGTCTAATTTATAAAAGTTTATTTAGGACTGTGTTGAGAAATTAATCATATCAGGGCAAGGATTGAAGCAGACCCATGAGGGGCTATAGCCACCACACAGAACAGAGCTGATGGGTGGGGGTAGGAATCAATGATCACAGACAATAAATGCATTCAACATATATTTTGTGGCCAAAGTCAACAAATCCAGCTGCTTTGGTTATGGGTAGTGTCATTCATGTTGGCCTAGGTCAGAACTGATTTCCTTTTTTGTTCCTACATTTTGTAAAGTTAAGAGTCGTTTTTATTCTCACAGTATCCGAGTTTGGGCAATAAATCATATGGTTGTCCTAGCTTTGAGAATGAAAGGGGGAAAAAAATCAAGGATGATTCCTCATCTTGAGTTTGTAAAATTTCGGATATTGGTGTTTCCAAGCCTTACGATTGTTAAATAGTATTTTCAACAAAGGAAAAAATCATTAGAACTTTGTATTCCAGGTGTTTGAATGATTCATTACATTATTCTTCTGTGCCTATCTCTCTCTCTCTCTCTCTCTCTCCCCTTGTGTATACACATAAACATCTAAAACTCTGTAGAAGAATAAATAAAGCAAATTAAAATTGCCAATGAAATAATAGTTAAAGTAACTGCTCAAAAACAAATTTAAAAACAAAGGAAATCTCAGGAAGCAGCAATGGGCATAACAGTAACACTTGTGATAATCACAGTCTAATACTTTGACAGACACAAAGAGAAGAGACCTGAGCCTTTGATCTAGCAAAGCCATGGAAGAATAAAGATATATCCTGGACCCCAGAGCCCGGGACAGTTGAACAACTAACTGAATAAAAGACTTATGGAATGACACCATACAAGGATTGCTTGTACCATAGTAAGCAATGAATATCTTCAAGTTGAATCAAAACCTCTCGTGATACAATAAGCCCATCTATTTTTGTAAATAAAAATTGACTGGGGATGGTCAGTGGATATGATCTGAACAAAGAAGTAAGTACATTAGCGGTGCCTCAACAGACAAGTTGCTGTAGTCACCTGCTACCCATAATTTCTAAGGTATTTTAAGTCTTGGCTTTGCGGCCCATCTGCATACCATGATTTACAATATTACCTTAAATACAAGAATTATAGCAGAGCCCAAAGAATATATGCTGATTTTTTTAATTCCAGTAATTGGTTTTGCCAGTTGATGCTTTATGATGAGCCAAGCAGGATATGAAAAGCAGCCGGACTTGATTGAGGTCTAAATTCAACTATGAGAGGAGAGAGAGAGCGTATCCCATCAGGCCAACTGAATCTGTGTCAACTTGGTCCAGTCATTTAAACCTATATATGTCATAGAAGTATCTAAATAAACTTTGAAACAGCAAAGCTAAAGAAAATAATTACTGAAGTTGTTGGATTGAGAGGGGCTTAGGTGACACTCACTGTCTTCCATGTTCTCACTATCAACAGTTGCTAGTCACATACCCAGCTTTTGTTCAAGCAAAGATCATCCATTTGCCACCATCCCTTGCTGTAGTCCCTTCACAGACTTTCTTAATCACAGGAATTTCCACAGATTCATTAACACTCACTCGATTGCAGCTGGCATTCTAAACGGAGCTGGATAATATTTAGATGCCATCTTTGATGAGTTACATGCCTCCTGACCACCGGTGATCGTAAGACTGCCCGAACTGGAGCCCGCAGATAGCTGCCTTCAGGCCATTGAAATGATTGCTCATTTTACTCCACATTAGTTTCCCTTGGTTTCAAGTCACACTCAGGGCTTTTGCAAAGAATTAAATTCAACATGATTTTTAAACAGTTTCTAACCTCTAGTCCAGTAGGGTTAAACTCTCAGGGACTTTCTTCAAGAATTTCAATTAATGGACAGAATTGGGAAACTTTTCTGCAAATAAACGACATGCTATGTAGGGAATGTAGCAAATCTCCTGACTCATTTATACATCCACAATCTAATAAAAAAATTTCAAACTCTACCACATATCAAAATTATACTGAAAAATCATAGATAATGTGTTTCAACGCTGTAAAAATAGAAGCTAGCTTTTATGGTCTGAATAGTGAGGTCTCTAAACAAAACAGCTGGCTTCACTTTGAGCAGTCTGCTGATTTGGAAAGAAAAATAACTTGCCCAAGTCTGTGAGGTTTTCCTTTGGTAGCAGAGGAGGAAGAGCTGGGAATTGAAATCGTCACTACCAGGTGTAGTGAAAGAGCCCCTGAGACAATGGAAGAGCCTACCCATCCTTTCTCTTTCCTAAGGTCATTTATGTATTCTCTTTTGATTCTTGCAGACATGGAAAATTTTTTCTAAGGAGTTTATACTCTCTACTCCAAAATTCGTTTTCCAAGGAAAGTATTCTCAGGTATGTAGTGATCGGGGGAGGAGTGATAGGGGAGCGGGCCTGCTTTTCGACCCGCCCAGCTCCCCACACGGCTAGCTTATACCCAGAAATAACAACACACAAATTGTANACTCCACCCACCTAAGGGCTGGCCTATCAAAAGGGCCAAGGCAGTTTCTTTATTTACCAATGAAAGTAACACATAGACAGATGACCCTCCTACATCACAGGTAGATCAAGATGAATGAGCAAGCCTATCTCTCCTTTGGATGTTTAGTCTTTCCTAGTAATCTATAACTCCTTTTAGAATTGTTCATAAATCTTTCAGAAGGTAGTTATTTTGGATTAAAATGAGTTTTCTAAAAAGTAAAACTGTACAGCTCTGACAATGCTGGATTTTTTAACATGCATCTATATGTTTGCACCTGTTACTCATTCACTTGCCCTATTTGAACAATTTTTAAAAAATAATATATGCTAAAATTATATAACAAATAAATCAATTGAGTATCATTAAGTGCTTGATACATCCCAAGTACTTTTCTCAAAACAGGTGTATTATTTTCTTATCTCAGGTGTTAAGATAAAGGCTTGTCCTGAAGTCCAAGCGAAAGTTCCTCTTCTTTTCTTCCAAGAGGTCCTCTGCAAGTATTTCCATTCATGGTGAGTTATTTTTCTCCAAACAACCATACAGACTTTATGCTGATATTTCTAATTTAATTCAAGGCAATAAATTCTAATTGGCATTAATAACATATTTATAGAGTTTGGCACTAATTTGGAACACAAGAGATACATGGTGTACTAAATATTATATTATCAATATTTGCCTTCCTCTTTAATATAGTTTGTGTGCTAACATCAGTCCCTGAAAATCCATTATATATTATATCTCCAGATATAGGTCTTATTTGGGGTTTTCAGTTTTTGTTTGGTGTTTGCCTATCTATTTGTTTACTGTTTGTTTGCTTGCTTGTTTGTTTGGCTGTGTGTCAAGACCAGGGCCTGATATTTGTTAAGTCAACACTCTACCTTCAAGCTTCATCCTGAACCCAGGCCTTATATATTTTATGCAATAAAACTTCTCTTTAATAAAGACAGCAAAAAAAAAAAGGAGAAGGGTTATTAAGCAATCCTTGAAGCTGATCCTGAGGCAGAAACCTACTTCTCTGACCTAGTATGTTAGGTCTTGTGTGGTTATTTTTCAGCATTGACCGTAGAGCATGGCGCCAATGCTATTATCTAAAGATGTTATTTTTACTATTATACCTGGATGACCCCAGACTCATCAATTCACCCAATAATTTATCAAACCAAGGGTAAAAGGCCAAGCTCAATCACAACAGTGTCACTATCTCAGACCAACTCTAGTTTTGCTATTTCCTTTCCAAGATTTGCTATTAAGCATTTTTAATGAGTTTCCAAAAAAAAAAAAACAGTAAAGCATTCTAACGACTGTTGACCGAACATCATATTAAATGGCAGATTGCCTAGATTGCTTTCAGCTCATCCTTATTTGGTGAGATACTGCAACCCTTTGAACATTTAAAATTATTTTTAAAAGGACAAATGGTACCCACCTATTTGTGTCTGTGCCCTTATGTGCTAATGTTCTTTTTATTAATATGAATACACTGTCTGTACTTCTAACTACAAAATCAACTCCAATTGTTGTGGCCTCCACCCATGCCTATCTGGAGCATGAATCCAGTCCTTTCCATTCTCATATCGGAGTTTGTCCCCCTAGGAATCATTATATAAGTACACAATATGCTATGATTTCTCTTTATTTAAAAATATAATAATGATAAAGTTTCTCCATCTCATTCCCACAAAAACTTCACCTTCTGATACCCTTTGTCCTCACTCTTTTCAGCAATCCTCCTTAAAGGGGTCTTTTACGCTTCCACGTTCTATTTTTTGTTCACCGTGTCCCTAATCAAGCCTTTACCTACTCCATCAACCACTCCTAACAAGGCCACAAATAATATAATAAGGCTCAGTTCTTGGCCTTCCTATTACTTGACACGGGTAGTCCTTTCTCCCTTAACTTCCTGTCTACACTGTCTTGGTCTCCTTGCTCATTTTTGATGTCCTCCCTAATTTGTAACAGCCCAAATGTCTAGAACAGAACCTGGGACATGGTATTCCTACAATATTAATTTCTTCAACAGATGAATTGACCTCATTGACAAATGCAGAAAGATCTATTAAGGTAAATTAAGAAATGGACCTGAGACAGGTAGTATGATTTTCTTATGTAGCTACCCACAAATGAACAAGGCAGTATAATTTCTTTACATCATTCAAGAGACACAACCCTTGTAAATCATAACTCTTAAAAATCTCATATAATTTTCGAATCATTATAATACATAACTAATTACCATTATTTTTCAAATAATAGCTTCCAGTCAAATTTATCAATGGTGTCATACATTAAATAAAAGCTACAATTTGTCAATATTCTCTTTGTAATCAAATATGTATAGTATAATTATGCATATATTATAGAAAATGCTGGACAACTTTCTTCTTTGGACCTAAAGGAGATAGTTTATATATTAGAGTGTCTCCTCATAGCATATCTATTACTTTCTTCCTCTGACTCACCTAATTTTACATCTGGTTGGAAGTACAATCATCTACAATATTATACCACTAGGAAAATATTATCTGTTTTTATACAACGTTTTCAGGACCATGTTTTAGTGGAAAAACAATAATTGAATGTGTTTACATGGTTTTATCCTAAGCCATTCTTGTATGTATTCATTGAGTTTTCCAGGTAGTGTGAATGACAGAATGGAAGCTTTCAGAAGTATAATTACAATAATAAATGTTTAATGGCAAGGTACAGGAAGAATGAAAATAGATTGTTTATCACAGTTAACTGTTTTCTTTTACCAGAGAGAATTTGCATGTTCAAATGAAGTTCAACTTCAAGATCACTATGCATTTTAAAAGAAAAAAATCAAGAAGACTCCCTCAGGAGTCTGTAACTCATAGATAAAAACCACTAGAAAGTGTATGTTCAAATGGTTCTAC
Source organism: Bramus lutescens (assembly GCA_001685075.1). Taxonomy (NCBI): domain Eukaryota; kingdom Metazoa; phylum Chordata; class Mammalia; order Rodentia; family Cricetidae; genus Bramus; species Bramus lutescens. The sequence continues at coordinate 229,147 of LOEQ01001751.1, forward strand.
CTCAAAGTGACAACCATGCAAGATTGCACCACGCCCCAACATTGGGGCCATATGCCAGAACACTTTTGGACATATGCATTAAAAAAAAAACCACTGGAACTTTTATCACCCTCTATTTTCTCCAGAAATCTACATGTTCATACTTTGTAGATGGAACTTTTTTTAAAGAGCCAAAATTATTCAGTGTCAAGTTCAATAAATCAGGTGAAAGGTAAAGTTGAGTAATACTATCTTGAGTCTAAACTAAGCTTTAACTGCAAAATCAAAAGGCAGATGTCCTTGTAAAGAACGTCAAGCGGCTCTGGAGGCAGAGCCAAAGCGCAGGGCTTTAAAGGCATTATTGAGCCATGGCAGTAGAGCAGGATGCAGCAGCCTTCAGCAGCCACTGCAGCAAAGGTTTTCAACCACTTTGATTGTAAATTCGGCAACTTTATCCCTAGAAAACCCCCTCCAGTGGATATTTGGCGTCCTTAGGTACTTAAGACGCCACTATCTCCGTCCTTCCCAGGGTTATGCTTCCAAGCTTCACAAAAATAGAGAAATAATCATTTTAAAAACTACATTGACTAGGGAAGCTTTTAACTTCATTTAGAAATAATTTCAGAAAGGAATTAATATACATTTGAAATGTTCAAACGTACATATCGCATAGGAAGGAAACCACAAATACGAATCTTAATTTTAATGAGAACTGTGAATTTTAATTGTGTACTTGGTTAATAGTGAATGCTTATTTGCTTCCAGTGAATGCTCTAATGATATTATGCATATTAAGTCATTCTGTCTTTATTCTAAAAACCTTGAAAGGTAAAATCTATTATTAGCTTCATTTTACAAATGGAGGAGGTAGAATCAGAGAAATTCAGAGACTACCAAAACTCGCCAAACTTGGCAGGGAGGAAGCTAGAACTCAACTCTGGCCAACTGACCCAGAACAGCTAGGGAAACACTTGCCTTAAGTGGTAATATTACACTAGCACATCCCAGCAAGCTTGAAGGTCACAGGTAAGGGTCCCTTCCTCCTCATCAGATTCCACCTCTGCTGCCTGTATCCCTGCTAATACACTAACTTTAGACTGGGGAAAATGTCTCGATTCCCCTTCCATAGGAACTGCGCTATGTGAATCAAAGGAGACCTGCAGGCAAAGACACACATTGTCCCCTCACTTAAGAAGTGATCTAAATATTCATTTCCTTTCTTCTTTACCTTCATTTGTTACTTCATTACTTGTTTTATTATTCTTTGTCTTTCTTTTATCCAACTATTGGTTTTCCTAAAGGAAAAAGAAAGGTGTAGAGTTGGGAAAGGGGGGAAGTAGGAGGATCTGGGAGAAAGTGAGGAAGGGGAAACTGTCATCTGAGTATGTTGTATATACAAAAAGAACGTTTATTTTCAATTTAAAAAGTCGATCTAAATGGGCCTGCCAATCACCTGAATAGGAAATCTGTATTCCAGAGACTTTTGGAGAAGCAGTCTACCTAAATTGGAAACCGGAAACGGTAGACCACAACAGCCCTCTGATCACTGCCCCCTCACACATGGAGAATGTTTTCCTTCACAGTGGTCCTTTGGGTCATTGCCTGCTCACCCCTGAGGCTGCCTCATGTTGATCTGTAATAAACTCTGCCTATGTTTTATACTATGCTCTATGTCTCAGCTGGATTCATTCAGTAGCATTCAGAATGACCAGGACACCAAGAGACAGCCGAAGTTAGATCCTGTTAGCAGTAGAGAAGGCATGTCAGAACAAGGGGAGAAAATAGACACCAGCCATTGGGAAATTTTTGCTTTGAGACAGGGTCTCACTCATTATGTAGGACAAGATGGCCTCAAACTCACAGAGATTTGCCTGCCTCTGTGTCCCAAGTGCTTGAATCAAAGGTATGGACTACCATATCTGGCCTTAACTGGGACTCTGTACAGCCCAACTCATCAGCTAGACCTAGAAATTATGTCACAGGGTGTTGTGGGAGCTCCTTCTGCTCCTTCAGCCAATAGCCGCTGAGATACCAGC
>LOEQ01001752.1:6561-23002 GCA_001685075.1 Bramus lutescens
ACCCTGCCCAAGCCCCCATGCCACTTTGATGCTGTAAACTGGTGAGAGTAAGCTGGGAAGAAAGTCTCCAGATGGGGAGACTAACTTGGAAGAGTAGTGCAGAGACCTAAGTTCGAGAGCTTGTGGGGCACCAATGTTAGCAGTGGACAGACCCTAACAGGTCTTGTTCTCTGACTGGCCACTGAGAGTAAAGGAAAAAGAGAACAGAAAGAGAGACAGAGTAGTCCACTCTTCGCGGAGTGTACTGGCTGGTCTTATTCCACTTGGCACAAACTAGAGTCATCGGAGAGGAGGGAGCTCACTTGAGAAAATGCCTCCTTAAGATACAGCTGTAAGGCATCTTCTTAATCAGTGATGGATGGGGAGGGCCCAGCCCATTGTGGGTGGGGCCACCCCTGGGCTGCTGATCCTGGATTCTATAATAAAGGAGGCTGAGCAAGCCATGGGACGTTAAGTCAGCAAACAACTCCCCTCCATGGCCTCTGCATCAGCTCCTGCCTCCAGGTTCCTGCCCTGTTTGAGGTCCTGTCCTAGCTTCCTCCACCATGATGGACTTGTGCAAGCGTAAGCCAAACAAGCCCTTTCCCCCTCTGCTTGCTTTGGCCCCAGTGTTTCATTGCAGCAGCAGAACCCCTGACTAAGACAAGGAGCCTGTATGAACGGAAGTCCCAGTCAACGATTTCAGAATCCAACACAAAGAGGAGAGAAAAGGTTTGGTGGTTAGGACAGGGTGGGTGCTTTGGTCTCAGAAGTTCCATGTTCCTCGATGGTTGGTAGACACGAAGCAGAAACTGGTCTCCCTGTGCTGGGTCTGAAGTGTCTGGTTTGCCAGCCTCTGGCCTCCATGGTTCCCTCTGGGCTTGACCTATTCCATCCCTTTATGTCTCATTGCTGTAATCAATGACTTACATGTAATCCATGACTATGTTGGTCTGTGAACTCAGGGTCAAGGGCTTATTTTTATATGTCTGGTGTAGACTGCAGTGGCTAGAACAAAGTTGGTATTTGACAAATGTTTGTTAAATGAAGACATGAAAGAATGAACAACAGGCCAGAGGTCCTTTGAACTAGAGCTCCAATGTTAAGTTTCTAGGAAAGTCCCATTTTAAGAAACACCTGTGCCTGCCTGGAATTAAGGGTAGACCAGCTGTATTTACAGCTTGGTCTTTCTTTAGTGCTGGGGCCTCGGCATAAGAGGCACAATGACAATTAGTAATGACTAAAAATCGAAGTGAATTCTAAGCTAGAAATGAACATTAGTCACTGTAACAGTTACAACTTATCTGTTCTAATTTTGTTGAGACAGGGTCCCCTTACGTAGTTAAGACTGATCTCAATTCCTTGCCGAGGCTTGATATGTTACATTTTATTGGAATTTAACTTTTAGATATTCTTCATGGAGGGAAGGATACATTACAGCAAAGAACATTTGGAATGCATAGTAAATTAACCACTCCGAGATACAGGAAGTTTAGACGGAAAAGTCCCGGGTCCTGACTACAAGCTTCAGTTCAGAGCAAAAGTTCTGAACCGAGTGAGTGTCACCTCCTGGGGATGTCTTTTTCTTTTTGGTGTTGGGAATCAAACCCAGGGCCCTGTGTGTTAGAGATCTTTTTTNTTTTAAATACTGCTTTCAAGTCCTGAGTTTACACAGAGGAAGAACAGTAGCTGTCCTAACACTGCTCCCTGGAAACCAGCTCAGAACATTAGCAATGTGAATACCTTGAGCTCAGGGGCACATGTGCGCATCCTCAACACCTGAAAGGCTACAAACAGGTGGCCAGTTAAAAGATAGTCTGTTCCCCCCCCCNTTTTAAATACTGCTTTCAAGTCCTGAGTTTACACAGAGGAAGAACAGTAGCTGTCCTAACACTGCTCCCTGGAAACCAGCTCAGAACATTAGCAATGTGAATACCTTGAGCTCAGGGGCACATGTGCGCATCCTCAACACCTGAAAGGCTACAAACAGGTGGCCAGTTAAAAGATAGTCTGTTCCCCCCCCCTCCGAGAGTGCCATCAAATACTAAGTGCTGGGTCAGCAGATGTCACTCCCTTACAACGTCTAACAGCTGGCTTAGTTCCAGCTGTAATGAGCAGTACCGCTATTTTTACAACATGGTAAAAGACAAAAGAAACAGCAAAGTACAACCCACTGCAGCAGTGGCTTCAAATCCTATAAACAGAAGGGAGATCTGCAAATCCAGCTTCTTTCAGCCGAAAACACCTTAGAGAGTCTGCTTTGGCCCACGCTGACTTCACCTGTATGCACAAGCTGACAAGCTGTCTGCTGGTCCTCACAAGGAATGCTAACTGCTCAGACGAAATGTATGAGAAGAACAACTACAAAAGCCTCCCATCTCAAGGAAGCTGACTGCTGAGGAAACCCCATGCTGGGCACTGATGACCTTGCTGAGTCTGGGAGGAGATCCCCAGAATGTCAGATGATTACTCTCTGAGTGTGCATGTGAGCCGCCTTGTGATTCTGTTAAAACAGCCTGATCCAGTAGTAGCCATGGCAGCCATGGGACTGTACCACGAAAGTAAAGTGCTATACTCTGAAATGTCATTTGCAATGAGACGACAGTCTACAACTAGGGGCTAATATCTGACACACGTAAGAAGCCCCACAGCCAAAATTCCAAACAACAAAACCAGATAAAACCGCCAGCCAAGGGACTTGGTCAGATTCTGTTCCAAAGAAGATAAATAAATTGCAACAGATTTATGGAGACAGCTCAATCTTACCAGGGAAATCAAAAACCACAGTGAGATAAGATTTTAAACCTGCTATATGATGGCCACTAGAAAAAAAAAGTTTAAAGATTCCAGAAAACATTACAAATGGATTATTCACAGGACCCCTGCCTTCCTTCTTGTGCTGATTCGTCCTGAAGAAGACAGGATCTTAAAAGATGCATCTGTGCACTGCCTATGCTCGCTGAAGTGTGAAACATAATAGCAGAGACGTAGAAATAACCGAGTGAGGGATGGACAAATTCAATGAACACTATTCAGCCTTAAAAACAGGGGTTAATTCAGGGCCTATGAGATGGGGTAGAAGATAAAGGCACTGTTGTGAACCTCATAACTGGAAGGAGAAAACCAACTCCCACAAAATGTCTTCTGAACCCCGTGTGTGGACAGTGGTACACACACACTGAAAAGGGGGGAAGTCCCATCATATGTTACAACATGGAGGATAAACCTTGAGGCGTCATACATGAAATAAACCACGGACAGAAAGAGAAACACTACAAGGGTATATTGCACATGGTGTCTATAGGCAGACACACTCACAGAAGCACACAGAATGTTGCTGAGGGGCTGAGGAGCGGGAAGTGGGGTGTTGCGTTCTAGTGGGTCTCAGCATTAGGGACATAGACGCAAGTGTTGGGGACAGGAGCTGCACAACAATGCTTTATCAGGAGGCAGAGAGTTCCAGTGATAAAGACGATGACCAAAATCAGCCTGAGGAGGAGTGGGCTTATCTGCCTTCCATGTCCTCATCTCAGTCCATCATGGAGTGATGTCAGGGCAGGAACGGAGCAGAGGCCATGGAGGGGTGCTGCTTACTGACTTGCTTCCCGTGGCTTGCTGAGTCTGCTTCTTATCCAACCCAGGTAGACTTGGGTTGGCACTCCCCCATCAGTCACTAATACTACACAGCCTTGCAGGCCAGATTAATAGTCATTTTCCCTGCTGAGGTTCTGTCTTCCCAGATGACTCTGCTGTGTTAAGTTGACAAAAAATTAGCCAGCATATAGAATTATAGCTCCCTATAATGGGGGGGGGTCTCAAAAACGAACTGCTCAAAAGTTTGGACTATTCTTATTTCTACTGACAGTGAGCATGCTGCATGTATGAGATGGTGTGAGATACTGATGTATACACTAGAAATTCCTGTGGGCTAATTAAAGATGCGAACTTCTCAACACAAATCCAAACAACAGGGAGCCTACGATCCTAGAACAAAACAAACTCACTTGTCCACTACTTAAGTTCTGATTATAATATTGGTACTTGATATTTCTGTAGCACATTATATTAAGAACTAAGGGAAAGCCCACAGTATATTTAGTGTAGATATAAGAAAAGTTGAAAGATTTATAAGATAGCCTCAAGAGATGAAGCCAACATGAGATAAGCTCCATCCATCCTAAACTCTGGGCTTGCAGAAATGTGGAAAGGTTTAATACTATCATTATGGAGAATTTACTAAGATACACGATAAAAACTAAATGATTATAAAATAGTCCTGAGGGCCTAGCTGGAGTTGTCATCTTGGTTACAGGCACAGAGTTAAAGGGCTCTTGATCTGCCTATCCAAAATGGAGGCCTCACACATCCGGCCGCTGAGATCTAACATGCAGACAGAAGTGGGGCATCAAGTTTCTAGTGCATTTAATTAATTTAAATCCCCATGTATCACCACTGAGTCATATTAGATTCACCTACTGGTTCAGAGTTGGGGTTAATAGGCACACAAGTGATCTATATTCTCTGGGGTTTATGAGTTCAATGTGAAACTGTATTTAAGATTATGTACATGTGAAATTTTCTCAGAAGACCTTTTCAGTCCTAAATGTAAATGGTTCTGGGGAACTGCAAAAAGTTGAATAATCATTAATCCTGTTTCTTAACTATATTTTATTTTACTTCTTACTATTTTTATTTGTAAGTGTATGTGAAGGGTGTTATATTAGTACTTTATTGCCAGTTTTATTTATAATGCGCATATGAGCATTGGTATTTGCTAGCTTTTCATTGCTATAATAAATGAGAGAAACATACAGGAATACAGATTTATTTTAGAGATTGAGGGACACTTGGCCCTTTATTTATTTTTTCTTAAGGCTGTGATAAAAATGTGAAGAAAGCAACTTAAAGGAAAAAGCGTTTATTTGGCTTATAATTCTAGGTTGCAGTGCATCACTGCAGGGAAGCCAAGGAGGCAGAGACTGTAAGACTCGAAGATGAGTCATGGACATCATAGCTGCATGACAACACGTGGCAGCAATCTTGTCTTAACATCAAAGCTATCAACATGGCCAATCCTTTTAGAAATAGCCCATGTTTCTTCCTTACATAGTCCCAAAGTGCGGTCAATGCACTAAGTTCAGCTAGGATGGGCTGGGGGTGGCGTTGTTATTTATAGATCTATTGTTTTCGTCTAGAAAACTATCATGTTTCCATGCTACTAAAAAGGGTCCACTTAGAAACCAGTAGGGCAGGGGAGGGCCTCTCTCCCGCTCACATTCTGATTTGACTGCAGGGTACCTTAGATGACAATGACCAAGTCCTCTCCATTATTATACTAACAAAGTAACACTGAATCCCAGCCCTAAATTCTGGCTTTTGGTTCTCTTCTGTGCCATATATATTTTAGTATCAAAACTACCAAAGGGTGAAACTTTAGTGATTAAGATTTTTCTTCCCTCAGGCAAGTTTGGTTGAAACAAAGTAAGAAACTAAAATTGATATTGGTTTCATTTCTAGGTTATAATGGCTAATTGTGCTCTTCAGCTTTATTGGATATGAAGAAATGCCTAAGGGATACAGACACAGAGAACGGAAGCACTCAGCAGTTAAACGAGCTTGCTGTTCTTCTAGATGACCAGAGTTTGGTTCTCAGCATCTACATCAGACATCTCACAGCTGCCTCTAACTCCAGTCTGGGGAATCTGAGATTTTCTTCTGGCTGAAGAAGGCACGCGGGATGTGTGTGCACATATGCATACAAACAGAAACACATACACATACACATCAATAAAAAATAAAGTAGGATTTTAAGAAAGGGAAAGAGAAATGCCTGGGCTTCTATGAAAACACTTTTGGGTCTGTCTGGGAGGTGCTTCCAGAGAGGTGTACCTGCAGTGGAAGGCTCAGCCTGAGAGTGACGCCATTCTGCAGGCTAAAGTCCAGAACTGACCAAAAGTGGAGTAGGCGAAAGCCAGCTTTCTCTCTGCTTCCTGATCCACACAAATGTGAGGAAGCGACCTCATCCCCTGGCTGCCATGGACCCAGCCAGTCCTGCCACCATGATGTCCTTTCCATGATGGACCGCAGCCACAAACTGAGACAAAAGAAACTTCTGCCCTTAAGCGGCTTCATGTCAGCTCAGAGCAGCAAGTAATGAACACAGCTGTAGATTATCTGTGTTTCTGGGTAATGCAGACCTCCTTATCCTAATTCACTCTAGAAAGGGGATGTAATTGGCACCCATAATCTCATAGGAAGTGTCACTATTAGGAGGTGTGGCTTTGTTGGAGTGGGTATGACCTTGTTCAAGGAAGTGTATCACTGTGGGGCTAGGCTTTGAGGTTTCCTTATGCTCAGGATACTGCCCAGTGTCTCAGTCAACTTCTTGTTGCCTCGAAGATGTAGACTCTCAGCTCTAGTACCATGTCTGCTTGCGTGCCTCCATATTCCTCACCATGATGATAATGGACTGAACTTCTGAAACGGTAAGCGAGCCAACCTCAGTAATATGCTTTCCTGTAGAAGAGCGGCTGTGTCATGGTGTCTCTTCACAGCACTAGAAACCCTGACTAAAACAGGTTGGTACCAGGTGTTCAGCTGGAACCTCCAGCACTCCCCTGGATGATCTGGAAAACGCCATTCCTGTCTCTCTCTCTCTCTCTCTCCAAACCCAGCTCATGCAGTCTCTGAACAAAGGAAGGGTGCCAAAAAGTTCAGTTTGGCATTCTTGGTGGCTACTGCAGATTCCTCCCCTGAAGTTGCCAGCTGCCCAAGTCCTTACCTAAGGTGCTCGGCTTTTGATCACATTTGGGCACAAACCCAGCTTGTGGAGAACACGTCATCAACCCTCACCTATGGCCTATAAAATCTCCCTGCTTTCTTTTGGGGTGCGCTTTAGATCTCTGGGGATTGTAAAAACCTCCAGAAAGTTGCTTTGCTCAAATAAACCTGTTGTTACACTTTTCCAATTCAGATTGATCTGGCTTACTGCTTCAGCCAAGAAACTTATTATTGGGAGGCAGAAAGCTTATTACCAGCTGACCAGTTGTGGCACATGCCTTTAATTCCAACACTCAGGGGGCAGAGGCAGGTGGATCTCCGTGAGTTAGAGGCCAGCGTGGTCTACAAGAGCTAGTTCCAGGACAGTTACCATGAACTCGGGTATGGCTGTGATAGGCTTAACCACACTTTCGTTGGGAGTAGGATGGACTTTGGTACTGTAGGTTAGGAAAGCAGTGGAATGTTTTAGGAGCTTCATAATGCATTGTATTATTAGTAGGGGCATGGAAACCAGTGGTGTTGAATGTGATTGGATGGACTGTGGGGATCAAGAGGTTTCAGAGGGGAAGAATGTTACTCTGTGGCCTAGAGACTGGTATTGTGATACTTTGGTGAAGAAAGTGGCTGTTTTTTGACCTTGTCTGGAATCTGCCTGAGGCTAAAGTGAAGAGTTTTGGATTAATCCTATTAGCAGGAGAAATCTCAAAGCAGCCTAGTTTAGAGACTCTGTCATGAGAATATTAGTGGTAACTCTTCTACAATGAAAAGGAACAAGCTGAGCAAGGTAAATTACAGAAAAAGTTTTGAGGGGAAAAAGAATACCAGGAAGTGTAATAGAGCTAAATCCCGTGTTCAAGGAGATAAAGGGATTAAGAATAGAATTTAGGGAGTGGTGACCTCAGGGCAAGATCCCCCCTTCCCCCACCCCCATTCCAGCTAAATTTCCTACTTGTGAAAAGGAACTACAAAAAAGCTTAGAGTCAGCTGTGGTGGGGCATACCTTTAATCCCAGCACCTGGAAGGCAGAGGCTGGTGTATCTCTGAGTTTGAGGCCAGCCTGGTCTACAGAGCAAGTTTCAGGGCAGCCAAGCTTAGGCAGTGAACAGAAAGTTGGTGAAGATGTAATTGAATGAGGGGGCCATGTTCCAGCTCCAGTAAACAGCAGAACTTGGCAGCTTCAGCCACATCGTTCTGGCTTTAGTAAGGATAGAAGAAAGGGATTATGGAATTTGTCTCTGTGCCAAAAGAATGCCACCGAGGCCAGGCGTATGTCAGGGGTGTCCCTAATGGAGGCCTAATAAAGAGGCTATTTCACAAAGCTGTGCAGTTGAAGCCTGAATTGCCTTGGAAAACCTAAGATGTTAGAGAGGCCAGAATTGTGTGTTACCTGCTAGGGGAACTGCTAACAGGGAGCGGAATGAGCCCAAGAGAAAGAAGTGTGCTGCAGTCAAAAAAGCTGAATGGAGTTGGAGATCTGAAGAGCGCTTTGACATCAGACATGGAGATACAGAATTTGGAGTTTTCCCAGGGGGTTTCGGTCTTGCTTTGGCCCAGTATTTCCTCATTATGCTTCCTTTCTTGCATTTTGGAATGGTATTGTATATCCTGTGCCATTATATGTTGGAAGCATGTGATCTGCTCTTTGGTTTTGATTTTTTACAGGTGATTATAGTTAAGAGATTGCATGAATCTCAGAAGAGACTTTGAACTTTAAAATTGTTGAGACTGTCATAAGACTATGGGTACTTTTGAAGCTGGACTAAATGCATTTTGCATTATGATACTGTTATTGTTACTAGCTTATGGGGCCAGGAAGTGGAATGTGTTAGTTTGAATGTCATTGGTGCCCATCATCTCATAGGGAGTAGCACTATTAGGAGGTGTGGCTTTGTTGGAGTGGGTATTGTAAACAGGTATTTCCTGTGTCCCACAACCACTCTCAAATAAACACAGAGGTTTATATTAATTGTAACTGCTTGGCTGATAGCTCAGGCTTGTTACTAACTAACTCTTACATTTTAAATTACCCCATATTCCTTATTTATGCTCCTTACCAGGTGGTGGCACCTTTATTAGCACGGCACATTAATCTCCTGCTCCTTTCGTGTCTGGCTGGTGACTCCTGACTCCACCCTTCTCTTTCCCATCACCCGTAGTTTGGTCCCCCTGCCTATACTTCCTGTCTGGCTACTAGCCAATTAGCACTTTATTAAACCAATCGAGTGACAAATCTTTACAGTGTACAAGAGGATTATTACACAGCAGGGTATGGCCTTGTTGGAGGAATAGTGTCACTGTGGGGGGTGAGCTTTGAACTCATGGTACCTCCCAGTGTCTCAGTATTGCCTGCAAAATGTAGGACTCTCAACTCCAGCACCACATCTGCCTGTATGCCTCCATGCTCCCCACCATGATGACAATGGACTGAACCTCTAAAACTGTAAGCTAGTCATCCTCAATTAAATGTTTATAAGAGTTGCTGTGATCATGATGTCTGTTCACAGCAACAAATACCTTAACTAAGACAGGGAAAAGGTGCTGTTTATGTTATCAGCAAGAATAACAACATGAGAGCAGTAGCTACTGAAAACCATACAAACCCTTGACATTTTAAAGGAAATAAACCCTAGGAAGAGAAATGGCTAAAAACAAACCCTCCTTTATAATATGGTAAGCTTATAAGTCATATACTATTTCTACTGCTAAAATACACTTTAAAATATACACATGAATTAGTATATTCATTTCTGTAGAACTAAGTTCCCCTACTGGAATGCTTATTATCAATAAGAGATTTTGATTCTAAAAATAGATGAAGGATCATACTATACATTATAAAATTACATTTCCTCTGCTGCTCTTACTCTATGCTTTTAAAAATACTTCCCAGCATTTAAATTAAGATTATCATTCTTACTTTAATAGGCCAGCACCAGTGATACCAAGGCACTAAGAGAAATTCAAGGCTGGATGTGTGGTACATTTTAATACATTCTGGGTACTGAGTTCTTAGCTATTACCTAAGTTTACTTTTGCGTTTATTTTTTTATGTCTGCCTGTCTGTATGTAACATTTAGTTCAGGCTGGCCTTGAACTCATCCCCCTGCCTTCACTTCCAAAGTGCTAGGTCTGTTTTTTGGTTTTATTTTATTTTTTTTTTTATTTTTTGTGTTTCCTCTTTATTAGCAGAATGCCGAATGACTTCTCAAAGGTAAAACTGCAACCAGAAGTTTGACACTAAAATCTTAACCTTAACTAATGATATTTCATCAATTATAAAACCTTATGGCCACCTATGTGAGGGATTCACTGGACACTGAGAAGCAAAGGCTTTGGGCAAGAATGGAAAAAATAGGCACGGTGCTTGTTCTTATCTATTCATCTCTAATAAGAAAAAGGATGGAAATGAAGGGCAAAGTCAGTTCTGAGCCAGAAAAATCTGATTGGTTAACTGGCCCACTTTATTCATGCTTTCTAAGCAAGCACAGTCCTATCAGAACCTTCATAGACATCCACAGAGGGCATGGCTAGCATAATTCAATTGATTGGACTTGATAGAAAATTACTTTAGGATTAGTAGTCTTGTCACTATTTTAATGAAATAGGCTAGCAGCTAGAAAATTGTGAATTACCTACCTGATACTCTCTTTTAAGAATAATTAGTGGTTTTGATAGAATAATAAATTTTTTAGTTGTGGGACTAATATATTTCTATTTGCAAAACCAAATGACTGAGTCATATTTTTATTTCAGTACTAGTGTCCTGATTCATTAATATGAAGACCTCTTTGTACAATGAGTTGTTTTTATAAAAACAGTTAAGGATTAACTTTCAGGCACTAAAAAAATCCCAACATTAATAATTAAAACATTTTCAAAAGTTCTGCATATTACTTATTTAATTTGTTAGAACATCTAGGAAATTCAATGTCTTTGTAAGATATCTCTATACAGAAAGGTTGCATTAGCTCCTTGGGAGAATTAATGTTTATCTTTCTAACAAAGAGAAGATTCTTAGTTTTGTTGCTGAATGTGCATTTCTTTGGCTTGTCCTAAATACATTCATAATTTAGAATTAGGCCAAGTTCTGCTTTCAAGTCAATATCTATGTTGAGTATATTTTTCATTCAGAGAAAAACCATAGGTTATATTCCCTATTCTTCACACACATATTTTACCATCTTATTCAGCAAATGCCATACCAGCTCTAAATTAAGAGAATGTAGACCAATTCTTTTTGACCTGTTATTGAGAGGTTGAAGTTAGCAACGACTAATTCAGCCTCACTTCTTTAGAAGACAGCCTGTAACCACCACAGCAGGGCTAGACCTGAGCACGTTTGCTGGACTACTCGTTATTGGCTACATCTGCTGATGGTGGGTGGCCCTAAGTAACAGGCCTGTGATACCAGCCCTCATCATAATAAAGCATCTTTATAAGTGAAAGGCTCTAAAAGCATCCACAATAAAACATAATAAATTATATTTTAGTCTTGGTATTTTGAAATAAAAACTTAAGGTTATAGTCGATATCCAATATAATACCACAATGTCATAAATATTTCTCTCAAAAACAATAGTTTCAGGCAAAGGCTATTCTAGACCCTTAGGAGCAAAGGAAATAAATATCAGAGCTGGATTGCTGTCTCAGAATCCATGTTTTGCAGCAGGCAAGCTGCTCATGGCCCTATAGACACAACTTAAATAGTCAAAAGCACTAAAAGGTAGAACAAGTTAGGCATAGCCTAGTAAATGAGACATCTGTTGGGCAAGTGTTCTGGTCTTCATGACATTTTAAACAAATCCCTTTCTTCAAGTTACTTCAACCCATTAGTATTTGGGCTGCTTTACACAGACATAGTTCTGTGCAGTCTTTTAAGGTTTTTCTAAATAGTTACGAGTCAGTCACGTTCAGAACACTAAAAACACATTTTCTTTAATTTATTCATCTATTGACAGCTATCGTATGTTTCCAGTGAAGTTCAGCACCATAAATCCTATCTGTGACACACAATCTTTTAGAAGTTTGATATCACAAATTCTATCCCCATGACAACATAACTATATATCTAACTTATCCCCTTGAGAACCTAGGGATGTGGCTCACTTGGTGGAGCGAGCAGTAATCTATGCACTTTGGAAATAAAGAGACCTTGGAAAGAAAAGGCGTTCACAGTGACTGTAGGCTACACAGGGATTTCCAGATCAGCTTGGGAGAGATGAGACGCTGTCTAAAAATAAGAGAGACAACAGAAGCTAGAGGAGTAAAATTGTGTGGGGCAATATAAGCAGCGCATAAAAGACTTCAGCCTTGCCATTTCAGTGGGCTGCCTCTCCCATATTTTATAGCCAACATGACAAAACAACCCCCAAAATGATGTGAATCTTATTTCTGAAGAATAGGTGTTTCAGTCAGCCTACACAGCACATTCCATAAATGACTCATATGACAATAAGCACTGAATTTTGCCAGCAGTTAATCCGACTAGCACTGACTTTGGAAACGATGTCTAAATGCAACCTTACTAAAAATGACACTCTAATGACTACCTTTAGTCATTTTAGTTTTCAGGCAGTGGCTCTCAGCCGCGATGGTCCACAGCACTCAGCTAGGAGCTATCAAAACACGCTGGCTTTTCATGCAGAGATTCTAACGCAGTTTCTTGAGGGAAGCAGGGAGCTGTTTTATGTGAAGCCACAAACCACTGTTCTAATAGAAACCTATTATGATCAATCATGTGACTTTATAAGTTAGCATAAGAAGATAAACCTTTGTGGATAACAGTAAAAATTATAGTCTTCTTTTGGGAGAAAATGCATTTTATTTCAGAGGCGATATTTTGTGGTGAATAAAATTGTATCTTACAGACAGTAAACTGACTAAAAGATTTTTATAAAATGTAAGTTAATCGTTATTTATTGATTGTGCTCCTTTACTTGTAAGTCAGCTTTGTATACACTGGATACACAAAAGATCTTTGAGAAACTCTGGCAAATTCCAGGGAGTCCTTCCTTAAGGTAAGGTGGGGCCTAAGGAACTCCTCCTATCTTCTACCATTAAGCTCCCTATGACAGCTGAGCCACTAGCTGGACATGGGAAGAGCATCTCTTTTCTGTGTTTAAAGCACACCTGACTGAGAGAGATTTAGACTCTTTGGGCCAGATACTTAGTTTTGATAAAACTTGTTTTCATTAAAAGCAATACCCCCAAAGACCTATGCTCTGAAGATGGGAATATGAAGCAAAAGATGTCAGGATGTAGAAACTCACCTGGATGTACAAGGAACATGGGTTTAACTGTCTACTCTTTATTAGGATTGCTCTGTCACAAAAGTCTACCAAGTTCTAGGGATCTGTCATTTATCCCATTTCCTTCACAAGGTTATTTTAGTGTGTGACTTTCAGAAAAGCAGAGTTTCCCAAGAATGCTCATGCAGTATTAGTGCTTGAATACCCAGATCTAACAAAGCATTTTCAGGGTAGGACATGCTGGGATGGATGAGCTATCTACTGGCAACTTCTGATAGCACAACACAGCTTTTAGATGACAGAAAGCCTTGGATTCTGAGAGAGGGTGGGGTTAGGAACTAGGGTCTCCCAAATATTAGAAGCATGATCCTGAACTGTTTATGAGGGAAAAGAAAATCATAACCCCACCTTAGGGTGTAACCAGAGACAGCTCATTTGTTTCCCAGCCGCCCAGACCTGAATAATCATGCAGAAGCTATATTAATTACAGCACTGTTTGGCTGATGATGGGTAAAGTTCCGACGTCCTTCTCCTTCGGCAGCTACATGACGTCTCCACCTACTCTATCTCCGTTCTGATTTCCTGCCTGACTTTTTTCTCTAAGCCATTGGTCAAAACAGCTTCATTCATTATCCAATAAAAGCAACATATATCCAGAAGGACATCCCATATCATTAGGGATAAGAAAATTATGTTCCAGAAGCTTTGTTCTTCCTTATGGAAGTGTCAGGACAGTCCTTGCTGTATGTACCAATGTCCACTATGTCAAAGGTCTGGCTGACTTCACTGCTGTTGCCCCAACCTTAGGCAAGCCATCAAGGATGCTTTGTCCCTCCCCATGCAGGTCTACTTCTTTTCAATTATACCATGACAAAATGGCATTTGGATGCTAACACACACTTTATAACAATTTAATTGCAATGATTTACCTCTCCCTATCCAGATATGTAACTGTCATACGGTGAGAATAAAAATGACAACTGTATTAAGATAATGCAACTTCACTCAAGATTCACCATGTCCAAGTCTTGGCGGTGCTGACTCAGAAAAATACAGATACAGGGAGCATCAATCCTAAAAGTGAGAAGGCCCCCTGAAAATCTACACTAGACAAGACAATGCCAACTAAGCACGCAGGAACAGGCTTGTTTTCTCTGTGAATTAATGAATTAAAGGACTGGAAAGGAAAAAGTGTCACCAGCAATCTTGGGGAGTCCCAGTAGAGCCATCATATGATACTTGGGAAATCTGGGTCCCTTTTGGAGTTATCACATTAATAAAAGAATTTAAGACTGACCACAAAAGGAAGCTTGGGGACAATTAGGGTTTAAAAGGAGAAATGAAGGCAGGCAAACTGTCAGCACGCAGCTACATGGAGGGTTGTGGGAGTGGCCTTACAGAATAGTGAAGCTCAAGCCCAAGATAGTTTAAAAGTGCACTTAGTCCCTGGCGAGCATGGGAAATAAAAAACAACAAAGAAAATGGAATATTTACCCAGAATGGCACCTAGACTAGCTGAACTTCATGGTGGCTCATGGGGCCCACACTAAGGGACATCAGTTCTGGGAAGATGAACACGCCTTCCTCTTCCCTAGTGGTGGTCAGCAAGCCAGATACCTGACCTGTCCCACTGGATTAATCCTTAAAGGAGGAGACAAGGGCAGAGCTCTGCCTAGAGGTAGATTCTATTCCTTATAAAAATGCCCATGATTGCTATTTCAATTTACTAAGTGGAAATCAGTGAAATTCACTCAGATATTTACATAAGCAACATAAAACAGGATAGACACCAAATATCTGATAAAAAAAAACAACTGAGGATGAATAAATATGAGCAAGCAAAGGAAAGACTTTGTGTACTGGTAAATATAGTAAACTATGGTTTTGGTGTGTCTCACTGTAGAGACTTAGGTATTTATCGTGATTTTCCTGCTGGTATAGACCTTTGTTAGGATCTGCAGAGAAGCCGAGCAGACTGGTCTGAAAGCGTGCTTCCTTCATTCCTCAGGTTGTACAATAATGCCTCATCATCCCACGCTGGACAGAAAAGTGGAAAGACAAGACAAGCACCACACTGGAGCCAGGCAGGGAGGCCGATTCTTACAGTCCTGGTTGCTCAGAAGATGTCTGAGTCTAGGGCTTCAAGGTCACATATAAAATGTAAACTGTAAATAAGTCCTATGCCTTTTGAATTTGAAAAAAAAATCTCAAAACACTCAGCAACTAACCAGTAGTATACGCATAGACATGTGGCATGCATTTTTTCCTGATAAAGCTTTGAAAATGAGCTTTCTTCTTTGAAATTCAGCTTTCATTCCTTTCTATTTTTATGTTTCCCAACACAGCTTGCTTCCTTGGTCAGTAGGAAAGGTCTGTGCTTTCAATGAGCAGTACATTCCTTGATGGATATTATTTATAGGAAAATTAAATGCAACTGTGGTGGCATTTCAATTGTATTTTAATAAATAAAGCCTGCCTGAAGATCTGAGAGTAAAACAGTCCCACTGGTCAGCCTCACAGACCAGGTAATGGTAACACACACCTTTAATCCCAGTAGGCACAATGACACACACCTCTAATCCCAGTAGACACACTAGTTGCCATAGAAATCAGATGGTGCACACCTTTAATCCCAACCCTAGAGAGGATTATAAAATGGTATGAAACAGCTTTCAACCCACAGTCTCATTCTGAGATTCCAGGAGGCAGGATCGTCATTTCAGACTGAGGTCAAGGTAGGAGTCAGTGGCTGGCTGTTTTGCTTTTCGTATCTTCAGGTTGAACCTCAATATCTGACCCTGAGTTTTTATTAATTGTGTTTCATGCAACAACATAGCACATATCATGAAATACATATGAATCCCTGGAAAGAGCATTTGAAATTCTCTGAGCTCATTTTCATGGGTCTTAGACTAGGTCAGAGCTCAATGCTTAGCTGTCATTAGTAGAGGAAAAGCTGAGCTCCTGTGCTGAGAACTTCAATCAGCCATGGTGATTCAGGAAGTCTTAGGGAAGGTGTTCCGGGCTGAGCTACTCTGAGGGAACGGGGTCACAGAGCCCCTTTGGGGTGGAGAAGTGTCAATCACAGAGGGAGCTTGTTTCCCTCCCTATTTTCAGTTTGGTGCCTCCCACCTCCTGGGCATCTTCCAGCACTCTCATTTCCTAGTAATGGAAGAAGACATGGTAACTTAACTGAAAACTGGAGGGAAAATGAAGGGAACTTATGGAAGACAGAAAAAGAAAAAAAATGGCCAGCCAATGCCAACCAAAGGTTAACAGCTACCAGACATTGTTCCTTTTCTGTTCCTTCCTCTTTATACCCCAGCCTCTTCATAGTCCCAACAGATCCAACAGTGCTCAGCACGTGTAAGAAGTAGAGGCTTTTGCCTGATGATCTTGTCAACTTCCAATATCCAGGAGGATAACTATATGTT
>LOEQ01001752.1:29115-39488 GCA_001685075.1 Bramus lutescens
CTAGCTATTGGCCAATCAGCTTTTTATTAACAACGTATATTATTATTATTATTATTATCAACACAGTGTACAGAAGGATTACTCCACAGCACTAAGAGACCACAGAGATGCCAACCCAGATTACTACACCCAGCAAAATTTCAATCTCCACAGATAAGGAAAACAAGATATTACAAGATAATGTCAAATCTAAACAATATCTATCTACAAATCCAGTCCTACAGTAGAAAGAACACTCCAACCCAAAGAGCTTAACTATACCCATAAAAAAGAGACATATGAACAATCTCACACCAGCAAAACCAAAAAAAGGAACACACACACACACACCACTACCACCTCCACCACCACCACTACAGCCATCACCACCACCACCACAATGACAAAATTACAAGAATTAATAATCATTCATCATTGATATCTCTTAATATCAATGGAATCAATTTTCCAAAAAAAATTGACCACAAGTATGGATGTGAAATCAGGATGCATCCTTCTGCTACATATAAGGAATAAACCTCAACATCAAAGATAGACATTATCTTTGAGTATGGGTTGGAAAAGATTTTTCAAGCAAATGGATCTAAGAACCAAGCTGATGTAGCCATTCGAAAAACTATCAAAATAGACTTCAAAACAAAATTAGTTAACAGAGACAGGGAAGGACACTTCATACTCAAAGGAAAATCGACCAAGATAATGTTTCAGTTCTTAATATCTATGCCCCAAAGCAAGGAAACCCACATCTGTAAATGAAACATTACTGAAGCTTAAACCACACATGGGCCCTCACACATTAATAGTGGGAGACTTCAATACCCCACTCTCATCAATGGACAGGTATCCAGACAAAAGCTAAAGAGAGAAACACTAGCACTAACAGAAATTATGACTTAAATGAACAGAACATTTCACCCAAACACAAAAGAATATACCTTCTTCTCAGCACTTCACAGACCTTTCTCCAAAACTGACCACATACTTGGTCACAATGCACATCTCAACAAATACAGGAAAGTCCAAATAAACCCCTGCATTCTCTCAGACCACAGTGGATTAAAGCTGGACTTCAACAACAGAAACAACAGAAGTCTACAAACTCATGGAAACTGAACAGCTTTCTACTAAATGAAAAAATTGGTCAAGATACAAATACAAATAAACAATTAAAGACTGTCTAGAATTCAGTGAAAATGACTGCATTGCATACCCAAACCTATGGGACACAATGCAGTGCTAAGAGGAAAGTTCATAGCACTAAGTGCATATGTAAAAACATTGGACAGATCTCATACTAACAACTTAATAGCATACTTGAAAATGCTAAAACAAAGAGAAGCAAGCACACCCAAGAACAATAGATGGCAGGAAATAATCAAACTGAGAGCAGAAATCAGTAAAACAGAAACAAAGAAAACAATACAAAGACTAAATGAAACAAAGAGCTGTTTTTTGGGGAATATTATTTTAAGGTGTGTAACTTTTGTTTCTGCTGTATTTGTTTAACTCTGTGAAGCTGTGATTGTTTGGCTGTCTAAAACGCTTGATGATCCTAAAAAAGAGCTGAATGGCCAATAGCTATGCAGGAGCAAGGATAGGCAGGACTGGTAGGCAGAGGGTATAAACAGAAGGAGAAATGAGGAAGAAGAGGAGCAGTGAGAGAACAAGGAGATGAGGACGTCAGGGCCAGCTATCCAGGCATGGAGTAAGAAGGAAAGTAAGACAGAAGGAAAGGAAAAAGTCCAGAGGCAAAAAGTAGTTGGGATACTTTAAGAGACGTGGTCAAGAAATAAGTCAAGCTAACTAGAATAAGAATAAGCTTCCATGTGTGATTTATTTTGGAGCTGAATGGTGAGGCCCCCCAAAAGTCAAAAGAATAAAATATCACACAACATTGGTTCTTTGAGAAAAATCAACAAGATAAACAAATTCTTATCCAAACTAATTAAAAGGACACATAGAGAATATCTAAATTAACAAAAATCAGAAATGAAAAGGGGGACATATGAGCAGACACAGAGGAAATGTAAAGAATCATTAGGTCATACTTAAAAATGTATACTTCACAAAATGGGAAAATCTAAAAAAAAAAGATAACTTTTTTGATAGATGCCCCTTACCAAAGTTAAAAAAGATTAAATAACAACTTATGTAGACCTATGATCCCTAAGGAAATAGAAGCAATCATCAAAAGTCTACCACACAAAAATAAAGTCCAGGGCCAGGCATTTTAGCACAGAATTCTACCAGACTTTCAAAGAAGAGTTAATGCCAATACTCTTCAAATTATTACACAAAATAGAAACAGAAGGAACATTTTGTGAGGCCACAGTCACCTTGATATCCAAACCACACAGATTCAACAAAGAGAATTACAGATCAGTTTCCCTTATGAACATAGATGCAAAAGTACTCAATAAAATACTTGTAAATTGAATGCAAGAATACATTAAAAAGATCATCTACCATGATCAAACAGGCTTTATCCCAAAGATGCAGGGATGTGTCAACATATGAAAATCAGTTGATGTAATTCAATATATAAACAAACTGAAAGAAAAAAACCACATGATCATCTCATTAGTTTCCTGAAAAAGCCTTTGACAAAATCCAATACCTCTTCATGATAACAGTCTCAGAGAGACCAGGGATACAAGGGACATAACTAAACATGATAAAGGTAATTTACAGGAAGCCGATGGATAACATCAAGTTAAATGGAGAGAAACACAAAGTGATTATAAAATCAGAAACCAGACAAGTCTGTCCACTCTCTCCATATCTATTCAATTTAGTACTTGAGGTTCTAGCTAGAGCAATAAGACAACTAAAAGAGATCAGGGGGATATGAATTGGAAAGGAAGAAGTCAAAGAATCACTATTTGCAGATGATGTGATAGTATATATAAGTGACACCAAAAATTCTACCGGGGAATTCCCACAGATGATAAACACCTTCAGTGAAGTGGCTGAATAGAAAATTAATTGAAAAAAAAAAAGATCAGTAGACCTCCTCTTATATACAAACAATAAATGGGCTGAGAAAGAAATTAGGGAAACAACATTCTTTACAATAGCCACAAATAATATAAAATATCTTGTTGTAACCCTAACCAAGCCATTGAAAGACTTACATGACAAAAATTTCAAGATTTTGAAGAAAGAAATTGAAGAAGACATCAGAAGATGGAAAGCTCTCCCATTTTCACAGATCTGTAGAATTAACATAGTAAAATTGGCCATCCTACCAAAAGCAATCTACAGATTCAACACAATTCCCATGAAAATTCCAACATAATCCTTTACAGATCTTGAAGGAACAATGCTCAATTTCATATGGGAAAAGAATCCAGGATAACAAAAATGATCCTGAACAATAAAAGAACTTCTGGAAGTATTACCATCTCTTACTTCAAGCTATATTAGAGAGTTATAGTAATAACAATTGCTTGGTGTTGACATAAAAACAGATAGGTTAATCAATGGAATTGAATTTAAGACCTAGACATAAATCCACACACCTATGGACAACTGATTTCTGATAAAGAAGTCAGAAATATACAATGGGAAAAAGAAAATATCTTTAACAAATGGTGCTGATCTAACTGGATGTCTGCATGTTGAAGAGTGCAAATAGATGCATACTTACCACCCTGCACAAAACTCAAGTCCAAGTGGCTCAAAGACTGCAACATATAACCAGACACACTGGTTATATGTTTAGAAGAGAAAGCAGAGAATAGCCTTGAACACACTGGCACAGGAGACAATTTCCTAAAGATTACTGAAAGGACAGGCACTAAAATCAACAATTAATAAAACGGGACTCATAAAGATTCTGTAAGGCAAAGGATACCATCAATGGGACAAAAAAAATAGCAGCCTACAGCATGAGAAAAGATCCAGCTATACAGTTCTTGGGTATATACCCAAAAGATTTACTGTACTACTACAAGGACACTTGCTCAACTATGTGGTGTGGGAAGTCCTATGTATGTGTTGCTTTTATTGGTTAATTTATTAAGAAGGTGCTTGGGCCTATGACAGAGCAGAATAGAGCAGGGCGGGAATTCTAAGCAGAGATAGAGGAGAAAAGAAGGTGGAGTCAGGGAGACACCATGGAGCTGCCTGCCAGAGCCCACTGGAACTTTGTCACTAAACCACAAGGTAAAATATAAAATAATAGGAATGGGTTAATTTAAGATGTAAGATCTAGCCAGAAATATGCTTACATTATTGGCCAAACATTATTACAATTAATACAGTTTTTGTGTGATCATTTTGGGTCTGGGTGGCAGGGAACGAACAAGCAGCCTCCACCTACTACTATATTCATAGTGGCTTTATTTGTAACAGCAAGAAACTGGAAACAACCTAGATGTCCCTTGACAGAAGGATGGTTAAAGAAAACATGGTACATTTACACAATGAAGTATTAATCAGCTGGTAGAAAATATGACAGCATGAAATTTACAGGCAAATAAATGGAACTAAAAAAAATCATGCGGAGTGATGCAATCTAGAACCCACAAACATGATATGTACTTACTTATAAGTGATACCAGCTGCTAATGGCAATCAGTCATACTACAATCCATACATCCAGAGGAGTTAAAGAGATGGGGTGGGGGGGTGTCACATGGGTCTCAATGTGAAGGGGAAATAGAATAGATTTTGTGGATGAACCGGTGGGGTTGGGAACAGGAGGATAGAGTTGGGGAGGGAAGGGAGGGACAGAAGGAGAGATGACTGAAATAGGTATTTAGGAGGTGATATGGAAATTTAGTGTATTAGAAATTTCCTGGAACCTCTGATTACTCAAGAAGGCTCGTAGTAATAGAGAATATGGACTCTGATGGGCCATCTTTCGTAGTCTAGGCTCCCAGTGGTGGGCTGGGACCTGGACCCAGACACAAAATGTATGAGCCACAACCTGCCCTGTCTGTATGATGCAGTGGTGGCTCAGAGCCTGTGGAAGTACACAACCATGACAGGTCTAACCAGAGGTTCACACCATGAGTGGCAGCCCACGCCAGATACTGCCTAGATGCTCAGGAAATGAAAGCTGGATGGTTCAGAGACCTAGGGTAGAACCAAAAAGACTGACCAAAATGAAAAAAGGAATCATGGAGCCTGCATGGGCCTGCACCAGGCCCTTGTCACACATGCTATGTTTTGTTAGCTTGGGGATTTTGTTAGACTCCTAACAATGGGAGTGGGGTGTTTCTGACTCCCCTGCCTGCTGGTGGGACTCGTTTCCTCCTAATAAGTTGTCTTGAACAGTTCTGATATGAGGGTATAAGGCTAGTCTTATTGCATCTTTAGGCATAGTTTGGTTGATATCACTGGGACACCTACTATTTTGTGAAGAGAAAGGGAGGAAGAGGAAAAGATGAGTCAGAGGTATAGAAAGGGAGGGAAGGCTGAGTTTTGGATGTATTGTAAGAGGGAAGAATAAATTATATTAAATTTAAAAAAATGTATTCTAAACACTGCCTGGCATTGCATAAATACTGTGTGCCATAAAAAAATTCTTCACCATTCACCTGAAATTCAAATAAAACTGGGACTCACCTTTTATTTTCATTACCCAAAGCTGGTCATCCTAATTTGGAAGAAAATACACAGTCTTCTATGTATTGAAATTAATTGCAATAAACTCACATAAACCGAGCACATACGGGCCAGCTTCTTCTAGAGTCTATAACTTGGCAGAATTTAGCCAATTCTACCTGGGTTTGTACACTACTTACTGTGTATAGTCTTTTACTCTTGATTATCTCTCAACATTTAAACAGAGCATGCAGACATTAGTTCAGATTACAGAATCATTTTCTTCAGTAAGATGGAGCCCAGGGTCTTGGCCACACTAGGCAGTCAATACTGAAGCACACTCCCAGACCTCGACCTCTAAGTGTGAATGACAGTGTGCTCAGCCCTTGCTGAGGGCCTCATCTGATCCTATCGAGGTTTAGATGATTGGTTCTGTTATCCCAACCTCAAGCTGCATATAGTATCAGTTCAACATGTCCACTGCCAGCGGACTCTCAGTTTATGTCCTGCTTCCTGGCATTTGCCTGGAGAATCCCTTTCTGGCCCCGAACCCCTGCCCCAGTTCCACCACATCTACTTCATGTCTCCTTTTCTCTGCACAAGAGAGTACAGAGAGGGAGGCACTGAAATACTGGTCTGCTTCTCCTGCTGGTCTTTAAGATCCATGTGGATGGCATTTCTGGCTCTGCAGGGCGATTCTCCTGGTTCTGCCATCAGCACACAGTCCAGCACATGGGAAACGCACAGTAAACATTCACTTGCTAAATGAGCGGGTCACCCGACAAGGAGAATAAAAATAAATACAACAACAACAAAAACCAAAAGAGGAGCAATTTAGGAATAACCGCTATGGAGCAATCAGTAAAAATGTGTTGATTATCGGGAGAGTCATCAGAGCATGCTGTCTGTAGTGAGCCAAGCATGTAATCTCTTTGAAAACTACACATTCAACATCCTAATCGTCAGAACGCCGGTAAGCTCCTGCCACAGGACATGGGTTGTTTTCTGAGATGCTGCCAGACAAATTAAAGGTCATTATAACCCATTAGTTCTCTGAAGGAACTCAGAATTTCACATTTTCCAGTTCTGAGTTTTGGGTAGGTGTAGAAACGTAAAAATGCAGGGGAAATTTTCTCATGTGCTTGAATAATTCAGTGCAGAACTCACAGAACTAAGTTGTTTGAACAAGTACAGAACAAGTATAGAAATACGCTATCCGATTTCCCTGCTGTGAACCTACTAGGCTTCCTCTGGAATGTCAGCAAATGGCTAACATACCCTTCCTGAGTATTAGACAGGGAGTCTTCTTTCCATGCGAAGATAATTGTTACTTTTTAAAGCATGAGATGCTTAGAAGAATAACTGAGTCCAGCAACAGCTGCTACTGTTTCCCTGGACCATTTGACCCCATGCTGTCTTAGCTCCTTGCGCAGTTCAAAATGGTCTTGAAGTCATGGTGACCCTTCCACGTTAGCCCTAGTTGCTGGACTACACCACTGAACTCAGGTGATGAATTTTATCATGGTCTTGTCACACTGGCAGCCAGTGGCACTCAGGTCAGGCCAGGCCACCAACAATGCAAATCCCTTGGGCAGGCTCTAACACCTTGGTATGGTTCAGTTGTGGGGAGGTACAGTACTCTGAAATCCTTTACAGACTATGATGCATTAAAACGTGTCTAGAAGACTACTAAAATACACTTCCGGTGTGCCTATGATGAGGTTTCGGGGGCTTATTAGACCACAAGGGGTATGGCCTAACAATGGTTTAATTCATTGGTGGAATCACAAGCAATTTTTGGAGGCTTGTGGAACTGGAGAGATTAGGGTGGTGGCAGTGGATTATTGGAGGTGCCTCTGAGGGACAGACCTTGGCTCTGGCCCACCCTGGCTCACACGAGGTGAACAGTGTCTGTATGCCAGGCCCTTTTATCCATCATGCCTCTGCCTTAGCCTAAGCCTGGGCCTGAGCAATAAAACCAGACAACCATGAACTGAAAACTCTGAAATCCTGAGCCAAAACATCCTTCCTAAGGCATTCTACTTTGTCACAGCGAAGGAAGCCTGAGGAACACACAGTCTCCAGCCACACTCCCTGCCTGGACCTTTTCTGAGATCCACCTGCCTATTCAAATTACTCATGAGACAAGGTAAACTTCTGACACTTCCCCAGTGTATCTGCTTCTTATTTTTATTCTATTAAAGTCATGGATGCCAAAAAATCCTCATTGTCACTGTATGCGTCTGATGCGTTCAAATAAAGCAGCCAAGTCACTAATCACAGACAAAACATTATTTGGAAGACTTCTTTAATTCTACAAATCAAAGTATATTAGCTTCCCCTCTTAAAAAATGCTGAAAGAAAAAAAACTCAAACACCTGCAGGCTTTTCTACTCTGAGTCATTACTATTACCAAGGATTGATTACATGAAGAAGCAATAACTTGGCATTTTCTTCTGCTTGTTAATGACAAACCAAGACTGGGGAACACTTCCACAGCCAAATCAATTATGCACTTTACAACACTGTATTTTACCTAATACACATTGGTATTCAGCCACTCTTCATAATTTGAATACATTTAAAAAATATAAAAGCGAACACTGATTTCTAATCGTGTTAGCACAAGCAAGGCCGACAGCCTCCTACAGCATGCCTTTCCTGGATACCAGCTCCTCCTGGAGTCACAACTGCCTGTAGGACAGAAATTGCTGCTTCCACTAATTAGGGGTGTGGCATGCGAGTTAGCACTTCTAACAAGCTCCCAGGTGATGGGGAGGCTGCCGGGGAACTGTATTTTGAGAACTTCTGCTGTACCCCAACCTGGAGTGTGAATGTGGAGGAACAGTGTGTCCTAGCTGTGGCAAGCTACCTTCTAAAAAGCTGCTCCAAATTAGAGATTCCAATTCTAGTCAGATAGTTGAGGAAGTTTAGTCTTGATCACAGCAAAGAATCCAAATGCCAACCTCTTTTAAGGAGAGGAAGGAAAAGAAATGCAACTGTGTTTCATGGCAGTTTTCACAGAGAGTCTCCGTGGGTGAGCTTAAGATGCTTCAGTTTCATTAGCATTACTCAGCGTTGCCATGGGTACCAACTGGGAAGAACCTTCAATGCATAGCAGAAGAAAGAAGACAACAACAACAAGAGGAACAAGAGGGAACTTGACGGGTCTTGAGAAACTAACACAAAGTTATGCTGTACGTGCTTCGATAGTCATTTAAATCTCCCCTTAATAATAAGGTGTGGCCACAAAGAAATTTCCTGTTAATGGCAGGAAACAAAATCAAAATCTTTAAGATGGATCAGGAGGCAAAGGCAGGGACCATGGAGTAGTTACTTATGATGGCCCCAAGGCCACGGGAAAAGTATGAGCTATCAGGCCCTGGAGATAAAGGACTGGGGTCAGCCGGAAGCACAGCTTTGCACTGATGGGGCAGGATCAGGCTCGTTCTTAGTTTTTCGAGAATGAAGAGGATCTGAAGTCACAGGTAAAGAAAACGCTACCCAGAGAAGGGACTAATCAGCGGCAGGGAAAAGGAATAGCTCAGGAGGTAGATTTGAAGGCAGCGGGGAAATCAGGATTATTGGCAGTTTCCTCTAGGAGCACATGACTGCAGGTGTCATAGTTCGCTCATGGCTTGCTTTGGTTGTTTTTTGAGACAATCTTGCACCTGGCTGTCCTGGACTATGTAGAACAGGTTAGCCTTGAACTGGGTAATTCCCAGCCTCCATCGCCCGAGTACTCATTGAACAAGCATTAGCCACTATGTCCAGTGTTTGATCAGGAGGCCTACACTGTAATTTTCCATCCAGTTCTAGTAAACAAAAATGCTATAACCTTTAAGGAACTTTCTACTCTTTACAGCAAGTTTCACAACTCTGACAGCAAAGTTCCACTCTTGATGCTTCCTTTGTTACAGCCCCATCCTCACCTTGTCCATGGTCCTTCTTCATCTGGTGTAACTGCTGTCTACTCTACTCCCAGGACACCATTTTTCTCACCACACTGGGACTTTTCTGTGTATGTGCTTCTTTATAACTTCTGCAACCAGCTGAAACCATGCTAACTGATAGCTCTCCCTCTAGTGGGCAGCCTGTCCTCAGACACCACTCCAGTGTGGACACATCTTTGCTAACTCGTTTCTTTGTTTATCTCTTACTGACTTTTATAAAGCCCAAACTGTAGTCTACTCAGTGCCTTTTACTGTATCTCCTGGTCAGGACTTTGGTCGAATTCTGTCAATGTTCGTCAGCACTGAGGTCAAGCAACCTTCCGTTTGAGGACTGCTCTTCATAATTATTGTTCTGAGGGTAAGGAGACAGAAGCAGGGCGCTATCAGATGCTTTGCTGGGGTCAAAGGGCATCCTGGTGAACCCTGCAGGTCTTCAGAGTCTGTTTGCTCACTCACCCTGAAGGATGTCAGAAACTGGATAAAGTTGTTTTTATCCTGGAGAATATGAGCGTGTACATATAACATACCCTTCTGACAGGAAAGAAATTCATTTTTTTTCTTTTTTCTTTCCCAGTGGCTCAAGAAAATCACAGCCTCTATCTTAGCACCAGACGCAGGGACATTTCTGTGCTGTCTATCATACTGACTTGCCCACGGAGATGCCCAAGGGACATTAGGGCTTTCTGGGGACAAAGGCACCTTGTTCTTTGCTCAGTTTTCTAATCTTTGGCCTTCTTTTAGCATTTGATAATTGCACCCAGCTATCCTTTTGCATCTCACATGTGCTGTCAGAAATTAGACGCATCAGGGTTGAGAGTGATGTAGGAGGGTCATCTGTCTGTGTTACTTTCATTGGTTAATAAAGAA
>LOEQ01001752.1:76075-86853 GCA_001685075.1 Bramus lutescens
AGCACTGCCTGGCCCATTTTATCTAGCCTCTTCTTGGCTAACTCTTACATCTTGCTTAACTCATTTCTATTAATGTGTATCGCCACTTGACTGTGGCTTACGGGCATGAGTCTAACCATCGTCCATCTTGGGTAGGAGAAGCATGACATCTGCCTGACTCTGCTTTCTTTCTCCCAGCATTCTGTTCGGTCTTCCCTGCCTACCTATGTTCTGACCTATCAGGCCAAGCAGTTTTCTTTATTAACCAATGAAAGCAACAGATAGATGGAAGACACTCCTACATCAGCACTTGCAGACTACACCGTAGTGAAATGTGGAGAAAAGCAGGGAAGCCAAGCAGTTGGCACTGCTGTCCTTTCTTCCACTTAGGAAGCAGGCTGGTTTCCGAGAATCAACTGACTGGAGATTTACAGGAGGACCCAGTTGGTGCTTCTCCGTCCCCAGCTATGGAATACACATAGTCAACTCAGAGGGTATCCTTTTCTGTCTGTGGCATCTGAGGTTTTTCTCTTTCCACCCCATTTTTTGACTTCTGAGATAGGACCCCTTCCAGAAAGAACTGGGATAAGAAGGTGGGTGGGGTGGGAATGGGATGAGGGGGATGGAAGAAAGTAGTCTGCAGGACTAGGACAGGAAGGTGGGAAAGGGTGGGGAGGGCGGTGGGGGGGGTAGAACAAAGCACTCTGCAGTGCGTGCTAGTTGGTCTTTGAAAAGTAACTGTGGTGTTCTTGAGAAAAGTGATTATATGGGTGTCCTTAAAACGCTACAGTAACCAAGTCTACTTTGTTCCTTTTTTGGCATCTGTTGGTGATGGAGAAGAAAGCATCAGAGTAGAAATGGTACCTGACAGGGGTAACACATGGTGACTTGTAAGGAGGAACTTTGAATTGGATCTCTGCACATCAGCCGGCCTTTGAGCAAACACCTGAGAGTCAGATGCACCGTGCCTTTATTTTTAGCACTGCCCTTAGTTAGCAGGTTTAAGACTCAGGTTACATTAGCTAGTGATAACGCCTGCATCCTGAAGCTTGAAGAAGCAAATCCATTAAATCAGGAAACAGGTATTGGACCCAAAGGAGGGGATTATCTGGCTTTTCCTCAGCTGGAGAGGGAGAACAGAGATTATGACATTTCCCCAGAGCTTTTGAAGACCTATGCATGCGTGTTTGCTCCTTTCGAGGAGTCCAGGCTCCCGCGAATATGCAGAGAGAAAAAGTGTCAGGGAGGGTAGCTGGCAAGAGCTCTTCAGGATATGGAATTTTAGCACTTATCTGTATGAATGTGACAGCCGTCTCTCCCAAAGTTGTGAAACATTTTTTGTAAACCAAGCAGTTTATCGTTCATTTTTATTTGGTTATCAACCAGACATTGCCCTAAAAATGTCTACCAGAAACCTGGCAGAGAGATAGTGATTTGGTTCCATGTCTTCATTTCTTTCAAATGAAAGAGTCTTGCCTGTCATTGGCAGCGAAAAGCAGACAGGTTTGGAAGCATGGTTATGCCTGTATGGGTAGCGACTAAAAGTAGCCTGGACCAAACAGTGCTGTCCACCAGGGGAGGAGGCGTCTGTTCTTCATTTTCCTGAGACAGCCAGAATTAGTGGAGGGGTTTGTGAGCCTCCTTGGCTTAGGGATTAGCTGAGCTCTTGAAGATGTAATGAAACTTAAAACCGGAGAAAACAGCTCTGTCAAGATGCGGAAGAGATGGCTGAAGTTTCCTGCAGAGATCTGCATGGAAAATATTGAGAACAATGTGAGAAAAATGTCTACAAAACTGCACATTTAGGGCTTCTGTCAGTGCTGTATAGAAAGTGATGGAGAACACAACAAATGCATGTGTTTTGCCCTTAAATCAACAGGGAAATTGTCTCTCTCTTTGTGTGTGTTCATAGATGATAGATAGATAGATAGATAGATAGATAGATAGATAGNTAGATAGATAGATAGATAGATAGATAGGTAGATAGATAGGTAGGTAGGTAGATATAGTATGTAGTAGTTATTGTAAGTTTAAAAAGATGAAAATATTTAGGAAGAGAATTGGGATGCTAGTATTGTGATAGCCAACAGCTACAAATGGCATAGCTTTAAAGGAACTTCCTACTTTTTAATAACTTCCAAAATTAACGTGAATTCCCTTTATAATCTGAAAACCATTATGCGAACCCTTTAATGAACGCAGCGTTAGTTCATGGCTAGGATTTCCTCTCAGGGTTAGAGGCTAGAAAGTGACTTTCCTGGCTGTGCCAGACTAATCCTTGGGTTGCTGCTGCCCTGCCCATTTCCCAGCAGCTCCAGTGAAGCCTTCTACCAGATGACCGCGGGGCATAAGCCTTGGGACGAGAAACGAAAGTCGTAGCCCATTTTTGAAAAATCGCTTCAAATGAATTCACCTGAGATTAAAAATGCTACCCTCTGCTTGGAGTGTTTGCTAAGAAGCCAGATGTTGCGGGCCCTACTCTCTCTGCATTGCTCTGTAACTGTCCTGTGAGACTGTGGGCCCTGAGTAATTTATGTACCAGAGAAGCTTTTTAACATAGAGTCAACAATTTGGAGAGGTTTCACTTAGCATTTATAGGGAAGAATTGCTTATGCATGATATTATGGACTCAATGTGTTCCCTCCAAATTCATGTGTTGAAGCCCTAACTCCCAATAAGGCTGTATTTGGAGAAAGGCAGTAATTTAGATTCAGTGAAGTCCTAAGGGTGGGATTCGAGCCTCAAGAGAGCTCTCTAGGTCTCTGCATCCTCAGGAAGCATCTCTAGAGCACATAAAGAGGCAGTGACTTCATACAAACCAGGAAGATGCTCTCACCAGGAGCCAGCCTTCCTCTAGAACCGGAAGCATGAGTACCACTAGGGGCTGAGATTAGGCATCACGGGGCTTAGACAAAAAAGCAGAAGCAACATTCTTGGCCTTTGTGTAATCCATGCAGACCTTTCCAGGTCCTGAAACCCTATTCCCCGACTCTACCCCAGAGATTGACTTAGTGGAGTCAGGCTCTGTGAAGATGCTCAACTCCCACTGAATCTGCTCTTATAGTATTTGAATAATGTTAGCTTTGTGTTTATTTGCAGTTCAGCAGAGTTGGTCACAGTCTTGAGTTACATCACTTCGGGGCCCCCTCATAGCACAACAGAAAACAGTCTTCCAAAGTTTCTCTTCTCATGCTACCTACTAAAGAACGGGGACAACAGGCTTAACCATCTAGGCTGGCATTAAGACAGGTAGACAAAGTTTCCCAGTAAAGAATTTGGCCTTGTGTTGGAAAACCTGGCTGTAGAGTGCAACACCCTGCAGAGAGCAGTATCTGGGGGATTTTTTTTTTTCTTTTCCATTTTGCTATCCTTCAGTGTGTGTTCCTGAGTGGAGTTACTATAACCTTCTATGGGTTCTTGTTTTACCCCCATTGGCCAGTACGAAGGTGAATTTTGTGACACATTAGTAAAGGAAAAGTGGTTATTCGAGATGTCATATACCTCCTGTTCAGGGAGCAGTCACAGCTTGATGGGTATCCTCAGAGGTGTAGCACTGGAACCCTGGGCAAGCGGAGGACCTTGAATTGTTTAATTTGTGCAGCATCTCCTCAATGTGGCTATGGCCTGCATTTATATTTCATGATTCACTTACCAGAGCAGAGCAGTCATGCAGGAACACAGAGAAGTCAGGATCAAGATTAAGGTGGATCCTTCCAACTTTAAAATGAAAATCAGAACTGGCCACGGTGATGTTATTCACGTTTATTCCTGAGGAAATGCTCAGGAGGGAGTGTCTCATCTCCTGAACAACTCTGAACTTGGGCGAGAGAAGGGGGTTCTTCTTTGAAAGTGTTCCCGTGGGCATGAGTCACCCGCCACTGGGATTGTCCAGTGTAAACACCTGAGAGGGATGGTCTTTAAATAGCTGGGAATCTTTTTCCTCTTCCTTGGGGGTGGGGGTGACTTCCACCCTTCCCCTTCCCCCACATTCCTGTCACCTGACCTGTCTTGGACAATGATTTGTCTTTTTTTATGTGTGGTTACTTCCTAACTCCCAGCAGAGGAATAAAACAGGATTTAACAGGTTCTCCTTCAAGAGATTTTTGAGCTGCAAATGAATCCTCTAGTGCACTTTTAAATTACAGAAACCTAGGTATGGGCAGGCAGAGACAAAACAAGCAAACAAACAAACTTAAGATGAAAATTTAAAGCAGCTAGGCTTGTTGGTTGGTACCATGCGTGCATTCAAGCCCTGCAGCAAGTCATTTGCTCAGTGGGATGTGGTTGGGAAGGGCTGATGTTTAGCTGATGAAAGCAGATGAGCCCAAAATAAGGGGGTGAGAGGCTTAGGAAAATAAGAACTGGGGGCATGTTTGGAGCAGACAGGATGAACCCTGGAGTAATGACCAAACCTTCAGTGACTCAGGGTAACTGTAAAGAGCAGAGGGAGAAGGGAAGGAGGGTCACGTGACAGTGACAGGATGAGGCTCAGTGCCTTCCAGCCTCTTAGGCCTGGGACTTCTCACTCTGCACCATGCCCACCCATGGAGCCTCATCCTGTGTGGCCAAGGAGCTGATATGCTGGAGAGACACCCGCCCCTTTTAGCTTAATTACTGCTGTAGCCTCCTAATTTGTCTCCTTACACTTACATTTGTCTAGTTCCTGCTTTCCGTGGAAGCCACCTTTTTTAAAAAGCCGAGTTGTTGACGTGGGTCATTGTGGTAGGGACTTCAGAGTTCCCTTCCCAATGAGGATTTAGATTCCCAAGTCTTTCTTGAGTATAGGTCTCTTCCTAAATTGGTCCTGTCCTGTCTGCTGTTGAATTCTTCCTCCTCCTGTCCTCATCCCTCCTAGAGACTCTATACCCGCTTCTCAGAGGAACAGCCCCGCCCAAGGACTCAAGACCTCTGCATTTACTGGATCTCTGCTTTGGCCAGCCATCTCTCTCAAGTCTTTACCTGGCAAATGGAATTGCAAAGTCTCTTTAAGACATTTCCTGTGCTGTCCTCTCTGCTCTACACCTGCGTCCTGGAACAGCTTCTGCCAGGCCCTTGGTTTTCTGTCTTTGAATCTCGTGAAGCCCCGAGGGTGCGGTGTTGTTTGGCTCTGATCTCTTCAGGGCAAGCACAGAACTAACCCATGACATGTATACTGCGTGTTGATTGGAAGAATGAATTGGTTCTATGGATGAAGAAGGAGAGAGCTTTCTGCTCAGTGTGTGGTAGGTATTCGCTGTGGTGAGGACTGACGGCTCAGGGCAGCATGCCCCTCACCCTGAAATGCTGCTTGGTCCTGAGGAAGACAGGTGCTTGTCAGAGAGGTACATGAGATCCGGCCCACGAATCTCTTCCTTTTGTGTCCATGTAAATTTACTGTATGCAACAAATCTAGATAGAGAATAAAGACAAAGCTGCTGGGGCCACTTCACACAGAAACTTGTTCCTAACCACCGACCTTCAGAGACAGGGCTCGATTATAATTTCATTTACTGTTGGTACCTTCTATTCTAAGCATAGTCTGTGTAGTGCAAGTTGTCATTTTTTTTGGTTAATGGACAATAAAAGTGTAAAAAGGTTTTAGTTAAGTCTATATATACACAAGTTTTTAGTAGAATATTTGCAAATAAAGTCTTGACAGAAATCCTTTGACACCTGGGCTCCATTTAAACACTCTGAGATAGATGCTCCCCAACATCTGGTTGTCACATGCTATGGCTATCATGTCTCTGTAACTCACATGATCTCCTGCAGATCCTAAATCTGTGACATTCTTCATGCTCCCTGTAAGCTGAGGGTATTTTCCTAAGCTTCTTCTTAGGAGTATCCCAGGATTACTGTCTTTACTGAAACAGAAAGAGAAAATTCTTACCATATATGATGATATTGGCTGGTCATCAATGAGAAGAAGATTTTCACTCTATGGAAAGACCAAAGCAAAATACAGAAATATATGGCATGCCAAAACAAACAACAAAATAAGCTAAAACAGCAACAAAACCATCATAATTATTTATAGCTTCCAGGTTTTAAATTTTCTTACAGGACAGCTGCATTCAGTGAGTGGACATCTATTCTCGCATGGTCTGCCCCACACTACGGATGCCATATAGGCTGTACTTGGCACATGATGACTGAATTTGAGGACAGACAGCATCGGGGACACCTCTTAGGTGTATGGGGTAGTATGACATTGGCTTACAGGAATCCAGTCACTACTGTTAGTGAATATCCCATCAGTGGGAAAGTGTGAATTTTCTAGGAGCAGATGACATTTTGTGGGTTTTATGTGTCAAGATCCTATACAGGAATTTATCCAGACAAGACAAAGTTTCCTGTGGAAATCCAAGATTGAAAACCACTGACTTTGTCAGAACACTTTGAAACAGTATTGGATTATTACAGATAAAAATCTTAAATTCCGTCCTGGTAAGCTTTGAAATAACCATGCTTCTCCCGCAGAACTGATCTAAGGAGGTAATAGAGAAATCTTTTGGGCTGGAGGGGGGTGCATTGTCATGGAACTTCTGTATTTCCCAGAACACATAGCATGCGGCATAGTTGGCGCCATGATGTACTAAAACCTTTTGTGTCTGGAAAACCTCCATGTGATCCCTCTCTTACTATATAGTTCCCAAGTTCCCATTTGCAGAGCTTGATGAGAGTTTATCCTATGACAGGAAGAGCCTGGGGTTCTAATTTTGGTTCTTTCATAATAATGGTGTAAACTTAGGCAGAGCATTTATCTTCTTAGGGCCTGAGCCAGAAAATGAGAGAGTTGCACGAGGTGATTTCTGTGTTCCCCCCAGATTCTATGGGCAGACCGACGAGATGTCAGTGGAATTGTCTGGGGTGGTCTATATCCAAAGGGTTTGTGTTCAGGGATGGGAAGCACCGTGGGTGGGTGAGCTATTCATTGCGTGGCTTGTGCCAGTCTCCCCTACCTGACGATTGCTACATTTGCCACTATGGTGCTGTCTTGACTTCTGAGGCCATCTCAGAGAGTTTGGGTCAATGAATTTTAGGGTCTGATATGTACTATATAGACTTCATTTCTCCCCCAATTCTTCCTCTCCCTCAATAAAACATTGCTGGCATAGCCCATTTACTCGGGTAAGAAGTTTTAGATTCTGGTTTTGAGACGTTTGTAGCAAATGTTGGTTAATGGGGTCAGTTTGGAAATAATTTAGTTTGGTTTTTTTTTTCTGAAAGATTTTCTTATTATTGGCGAAGGGCCCAGGAATGAAACATTTTAGTGAACTGTCAAGAAACAAGGAACCAGGGTAGATCTCGTTCCACATCCAAATGATAGCACTCACCAGGCATACTGTACAAGGGTTGGTCAGATTTTACTGACTGGGTGGTTTTACTCCTCTCTACTCCTCTAATTAGAAAAAATTAGGACTATTCATCATTGTGACACAAGGAAAATGTCACCCTGGCATGGCATTCTTATTTTCCACCTGAGAAATGGTAGCTTCCAAGAGGAAAATCATTCTCTGTTGTCGCCTCTTCCTTGCCTTTTCCTTCCTGGCGATGGTTCTCCGGAGTGGATCAGACAAAGGCTTGCAGAGCCAGGGAGCTGGGAGGAGGCAGAAGCACAGGAGGAAAGCATTCCTTCATTTCCATTCCACGGCAATAGCTGTGAAGATAACACGAGGGGAGGGCAGAGCCAAGAAGCTGAGGATATGGAGCTACCGAACAAAGACTTTGGAATGATTTCTATGTAGGCAGTTGGTGGAGATCAAGTCTTTTTGGCTATGTATGGCCACCTTAGAATGACAGACCCTGAATTTTCAACCCTCCCCAGATTGAATCAAAAAGAAAAATAAACTGTTTAAAGCAATTGACCAGGGTGTTCTTATGAGGGTTATAATTTTCTGACGATAGAAACCATCACGGTTGGAACACAGGAATTATTTTGTTATTGAGTTTGTCACCTCTTACTGCTTTGGCATACTTAGAATTGATCTGGACTGTTTCACAGTTTAAGAAGAATTAGAAGAAAAATATAATTGACAAATATTTGTCTATGTCATGCTTAGCTTTTGAAAATAATTCTTTTTCTCCAGGTGTTGTTATTAAACACCTTTTAAAGAACAAAGAACAAAAATAAGTTTGTGTGCAGCAATGCTTAGGGAGTATCCTATTTCCGTTTAATAACCCATGGAGTTTTTGCTGGGTGGCTTTAGTTTAGTAAATAAACAGCCTCTTCTAATATGTCACTGCAGTGTTGCTGCCCTCACCAGAGAGTTCTCTGGTGTTCGAAACAGAAGCTGGTCTGTATGCACATGTTTGTGTGTGCATGTGTGTGTGTGTTGCTGTCCTTCACCAGAGAGTTCTCTTCTTATTTGAAACAGAAGCTGATGTGCATGCACAGGTGTGTGTGTGTGTGTGTGTGTGTGTGTGTGTGTATGTGTGTGTACGTGTGCGTGCATGTGCGTGTGTAGTATTTCCAAGAAGGAAAATTACTGTGGCATGTCTAGTGAATGTACCTTGGAACGCTACCCTTTTTCTTAGGCATCTCATTAAGCACAATGAGAAGACTTCAAAGCCTTCAGGTCATTATATTTTGTAACAATATAAACTACACTTGGCCGTGACTTGTTTGCTAATAGTAGTGAGCAGTTACTGGAACTTGCTCTGAGTGTCCTACCCAGGCTCTGAGTGCATCTTTTATCGACACCCGTGAGAACTGCATGGTGTGTTTACTTATTCCCGTTCTCATTTACTGGGGAGAAACTGAGGCCCAGGAATTTTGCCTACTCTCTCCAAGATCGCCAGTGTAATGACTTGTAAAATTGGGATTGTGGTTGGGTCCTAAGTCCAGTGCCTTGAACACCATTATGGTGTCCTCAGGTCCATTTTTTTTTTNTGCTCCTTTGTTTTGTTTTGGTCTACTGGTGGTTGTGCAGGGCTTGGGAGTGTCCTGTAATGTAAAGTGAAGTGATTGACAGAATTCCTGTTGCACGTTGCAGCAGCAAAACCTCTTCTGAGACGGTCTACGTGCACAGCCCTGCAGCAGTGTCAGCTTGCTGCTCAGATGACTGGGAAGCCTGAGGTTCTGAAGTCTCTGGGCCGAGTTAAACCATTGAGAACCTAGTGGTGTCCCAGCCTGGCACCCAGGCAGGGCTCATTAGAAGGGAGTACGGGCTGAGGCTCAGAGAGCAGAATGTGCTGCTCCCCAGAGACTGGGCCTTGAGCCACCTGTCCTCAATGCGTAGCTGTGAGGTCTCAGCGCAATGGCCAGGGACGGCAGATGTCTTTCCATCTTAAAATAGGCCATTATTTGTCAGGTGATCTGCCCAAGACTGGCTTCCTATGAGGAAAGGTAGTTTCGGGCTGCATTTTAATATGGGCAGGAGCTGAAGAAAACAGAGTCCAGAGAAGTGGAGAAAAACCTGCTTTGTCCTTTAGGGATGGACCTGCCACTACACAAAGGACAGCTAACGGTTGTGCTGTTATGGTCAGACTAAGTCTTTTATTTCAAGTGACCTTTGTCCTAGATGGCTTACTGTTGGTGACACACATTCTGACTTCTCTTGTGGAGCTGTCAGGCCTGCTAGATAAACTATGAGTTGAAGGCTTACCCCATCACTGTCCCTGTGTATAGGGTGCTAAAACTGTTCCTTTGTGTGGGATGTTTTACAGTTTGGAATGCCTTCTCACTTGTCCTGTGGAGCCTTTCAGCCCCTAGGAGGGAGGTG
Organism: Bramus lutescens; assembly: GCA_001685075.1. Classification (NCBI taxonomy): domain Eukaryota; kingdom Metazoa; phylum Chordata; class Mammalia; order Rodentia; family Cricetidae; genus Bramus; species Bramus lutescens. Next base: position 85,759 of record LOEQ01001752.1, read on the forward strand.
GAATGAGCTGCTCTTTTTTCAGGGATGACAGTTTAGGTACAGAAGATGAACTGACTGCTGGGGTGTAAATAAGATGTGATAGGCCAGGAGAGTCCAGCCCTGCTGTCTGAGCACTCTCTGTTAGGAGAACTTTTCTTTTCTCCTTCTTCACCCTTGTTTTCTTTATTGAAAGAGTTCTTTTTCATACAATGTGTTCTGATTAAGCTTTTTGCCTCCTCTGACTCCTAGATCCTTCCCAGCTCTCCCCTATCAAGCTCCATGCCATTTCTTCCCCCCTCTTTAAAAAACAAAAATTCCAAGAAACACCCCCATACCCACAATCCCCCTACCCCACAAAATACAAAATCAAAAACCATAATATGCAAGCAAAATAACAATAAGATGAAAAATTCCCAACAAAGCAATATGAGACCAAAAAAAAAACCCTCTACACCAATACTACTGAATCAATTTTGCATTGGCCATCTTCTGGCATTGGAACCTATCTTGAAGTATGGCTAATATACCCAGTGAGACACCATTGGAGAAGACTCGCTTTTCCTTTGCAAGTGGGTACCAATTATAGACAACACTGTGTTTAGGGAATGGGAATCCAAGCCTACTTCTCTCTTATAGTGTCTGGTTTGAACCCATGCAGGACCTGTATGTGCTCCTGCAGTGCCTGTGAATTCCTGTGTGCATCAGTTTTGTGTCTGGAGGGCACGGTTGTCATGGGGCTATCCATTTCTTCTGGGTCTTAGTCTTTCTGCCTCCTCTTCCCTGAGCCTGGTGGGGAAGGTTTGTTGATGACTCTCGTTTAGGACTGAGTACTTGCTTTTCATAGTGGAACAAGGTGGCCGTGTCACATGTCAGTGTACCCATGAACATCCACATCAAATGGTAGGTCATTCTGCTTGGCAGTTTCCACTTCTTGGTGAGAGCAGTTGTGAACAGTTGTGAACAGCCGTATTTTGAATGTTGCAGTCTGCAGTCCTCCACATTGCCAGAACAAAGTGCACCAAGTACTTTTTGAGCATTACTGGTTTTCAATGGATTTTCTTTTCTTTCTGAGCCTATGTTTCTTCTCTCTCTCTCTCTCTCTCTCTCTCTCTCTCT
>LOEQ01001752.1:97824-125250 GCA_001685075.1 Bramus lutescens
AAAAAAAAGAGAAAAAGATGGAGAACGATCAAGGAGGGCACCTAACATTGAGTTCTTGGCTCCACATGTATGTGCATTCTTGTACACATGCATACATGTGCAATGTGCACATACCCATACAAATACACACACATACTACATATACTCCCCTCACACAAATACTAAAAATAGTGGTTACTTAAAAGCTCACTCTTATCCCCTTTATTTGTTGCATGTGTCTACATGTCTGTGCATACCACACCAGGAAAAGCAGAGTGTTTGGAGGGTCAGGGAAGCCCTTCCCATATTGGTTGAGTGAAAACTTCATTTTTGAGAGATAGGAGTCATCTCGCGGTTGTCTGCTGTTGTCAGGAGAAAAGTTGAAGGCTTTCAGCCAGTCAAGGATAGGAGTCAGTAGATGCTGTGTGGTCGTGGTCCTAGTTCACACCCTAGCTGGCCGGCCAGAGCATGCCCTCCTGAGCTTCTGGAGGAAAATGGTGCAGAGGAGGGAGGTGAGAAAGATAAGGAGGTGAGAAAGCATGGCAAGGCTTTCATGGTCACCAGCTAGGGAATGGTGCAAGAGCTTGGTTTTCCTCTCTCCCAACCCCACCCTACCAAAAACTCTCTCTCATTTCAGACTGTACAAGGTATCTTGCTTGTTCCCTTGACTTAATCCAGCTTGGCTACTGCATTGCTGGGTAAAACAATGCCCATTTCAGAGACTGTTTTCCTCTTGGGGTGACCAATACAGTTGTCTGGCTCTGGGGTTTACTGGATCAGCCCCTGCCCCTGGGCACTTGCCATCTTTTCCCTTAGCTGGCACAGATACGACCAGTCTCCACAGTACTGGGGGGTATGTTCAGAATTTGTGTTAGGCTTTGGGAGCAGCTGACTCCTAGATATTGTCCAACTAGCAAGTGTTTGTGGAACCAGACTAGCTCCCAGTTGGACCCTTTAGAATTTGCTACTGACTGCCTTTGAAAGAGCCATGCAGACTTCAGAGCCACTCCTGGGTGGCTCTGTTCTTAATCTCTTTAGGAAATGATTCCTTAGGGACACAGGATTTGAGGGCATGCTGCCCTCAAAACAGCTGCCTGCCCACTAAGTCTTCAGGCAGAGACAATAGAAGATGATCTGCTACCACAGGCCGTAATGTCTAGAAGTGACATTTCCCTGTCCCTTGAGTTGAGACAGTTGTGTGTAAACATGGAAATGTAATTATAAATTGCGGAGGGGTAGGGAGTCATCTAATTTGTTATTTCTTTGTCTCACCACACATGAAGGAGAGCAGGTTTTGCAGCACTTGGCTTCCTTCCTACGAGAGTGTCTACAATCTGACCCGAATCAGGCAAATGTATAAAATGTCAGAGGGATTACATTGGCTTGTGGGTAATCATTGATTGGCCTTTGAGCTGCTAACCTGCTGGATTTCTGTTTTATCAGTAAAGTTAAGAATATCCTGTGACCAGGCTGGGTGTCGTGAAGGATAACACAAATGATGCTCGTGGCTTCATTTGCTCAGATCTGAGGCTGTGTCCTCCTTGCTATGTTCACCTAGGAAGGTCTTTCTATCTATCTAAGATAGATAGATAGATAGATAGATAGATAGATAGATAGATGTATACAATATTCTTTCAACATGTATGCTTGCAGGCCAGAAGAGGGCACCAGACCTCATTACAGATGGTTGTGAGCCACCATGTGGTTGCTGAGAATTGAACTCAGGACCTTTGGAAGAGCAGGCAATACTCTTAACCGCTGAGCCATCTCTCCAGCCCCGGAAGGTCTTTCTTCACAGCTGACTTTCATAGTTATCTGTACCTCTGTGTAGCTGAAAATAAGATTTTATACTATATCTTGAAAAATTGGAAATGTGAAAAATATGCAGAGAGGAAGCACTGCAATCTACCAATAACCCTATGGCCATAGATATCTTGCTATGTGCTTTTATGTCCCTACTGTCCTTCTATGTTTTATTGACGTGTTTAATGCATTCTTATACTCGTAGGCTAGTTGCCATGTAGCATTATAGTTTTTACACTTAAATGTTCAGCTGAAAAAATTCTTTGTCTTGAAGAAGATAAATACTAATCTAAACTAATCCAGCCGATGCCACTTTAACTAGTGGCACTGTCTTGGAGGTGACAGTTGCCCGGTTCACCTTCTACTTCTGACATTGGCAGTGAGTAACTGGAACTCACTGGTTTCCTTTCGACAAAGGAAATGAGAATGACCCGGCCCTTCCACGCTCCAGATGGTTCATTTTCCAGCAGCAGTAGAGGATAAACTCTGAGAACTCAAGGAGACATTTTGGAAACCCAGAAGAGAAGCTGGTGCCGTAGAACTTCTGGCATTTTCTCTTCTGGAAGTGTTATTTTCTTTTGCAAGTTTGTTTCTTCTGTTTAGTGACATGGGGTTTAGCCTTCTAGGTGAGGATATTTTCTTGCATTGCTCTGGAGAATCCCAAAATTCAGGGTATAAGAAGCATAACATTTGTTTTATATTTCTTTGGAACAGTTTTATTGTCTAAACTGTACCTCACCTTTTCCACCACAATACACTGTCCATATGTTGAAGTCTTAACCCAGAATGGGACTGTATTTGGATAGAGAGTCTCTAAGCAAATGATGACGGTAAAATGAGGCATTTAAGATTAATGCCTTCCAGTCATTGTGTGTCCTTATATGAGAGGAGGAAATTGAACACAGAGAGATACAGAGCATGTGTACAGAGATGGAGTGTGTGCACATAGATAGAGCATGTGCACAGAGATGCAGCGTGTGTACAAAGATTCAGCGTGTGCACAGAGATGCAGCATGTGTACAGAGATGCAGCGTGTGCACAGAGATTGAGTGTGTGTACAGAGATGGAGTGTGTGTACAGAGATGGAGTGTGTGTACAGAGATGGAGTGTGTGTACAGAGATGGAGCGTGTGCGCAGAGATGGAGCGTGTATGCAGAGATGGAATGTGTGCACAGAGATGGAGCATGTGTGCAGAGATGGAGTGTGTGCACATAGATGCAGCGTGTATACAGAGATGGAGTGTGTGTACCAAGATGGAGCATGTACACAGAGATGGAGCATGTGCACAGAGATGCAGCGTGTGTACAGAGATGGAGTGTGTGTACAGAGATGGAGTGTGTGTACAGAGATGGAGTGTGTGTACAGAGATGGAGCGTGTGCGCAGAGATGGAGCGTGTATGCAGAGATGGAATGTGTGCACAGAGATGGAGCATGTGTGCAGAGATGGAGTGTGTGCACATAGATGCAGCGTGTATACAGAGATGGAGTGTGTGTACCAAGATGGAGCATGTACACAGAGATGGAGCATGTGCACAGAGATGCAGCGTGTGTACAGAGATGGAGTGTGTGTACAGAGATGGAACGTGTGTGCAGAGATGGAGTGTGTGTACAGAGTGGAATACATGTATAGAGGTGGAGGATGTGTACAGAGATAGGGCGTGTGTACAGAGAGTGTGTTTACAGAGATGGAATATGAGTGATATGGAGCATGAATATGGATATGAAATGTGTGTACAGAGTTGGAGTGTGTATACAGATATGGAGTGTGTGCAGAGGAAGGGCCAAGTGATGATGACCAAGAGTTAGCTGCCAGTCAAGGGGAGAGGACCCAGAGGAAACCACTGTTGCTAAATACCTTGACCATGGCCTTCTATAGTCAGATACTCGGATAGCATATAAAGAGACCTCTATCACCACAAGAAGATGAAGTCCTGTTGTGTAAGCCATCCAGCCCATCACAGTTTATTAGACCAGCCTTGGACAACAATAGGCAATCTAGAACAATCATTAGAACTACATGGTAGCGTTTTCACTCTGAATTTAGAGTTGTGTGCAGTGACTGTATGAGTGGAGCATGTCAGGTGGGGAAGGATGGAGCTGGGGAAGAAGAGACCTAGCTGCAGTGTGCTAACTGCTAACGATACTGCTCCTGGATGCTGCGGTTGGTTCAGTGGGTTCTGCAATGCTGTGCTTTGTAACTTAGAACTCTGTCTGTGCAACATCATGCAGTTTTTCTATGGATGAAATGCTATGCTAATGAAAGAAAAATAGATTTACAGAAAGAAAATATCAAAATTCTTATTTCTATTCACATCCATATTTTCTTTTCAGTAGCTGGTCTATTCTGTGAATCAGATTGTAATTGTATTCATTAGTTATGTCTTTATGGAAAAGCAGGCTAATCATTTTTCAATTTAAGAGGAAAATTAATATCAGAAGTGAGCTGCTCCACTCCCTAATGTGGTATGAAAATGCACTTTTAAGCCCTTGAATGTGATTCTGTAACATCTGTGGTTTTAACTGGGGTGGTGTGCGTGTTGGGGTGTGTGGGCTGGGTGTGGGTGTGGGGTGAGTCAGAATTTCTGTACAAGTTTTTCCAACCCTTAGAATTGACAGTATTTACCATGCCGTTCAAAGTAACTGGTGACGTTTGTTGGAAGTGAGTTTGACCCACTATTCACATCAGTGTAACTTTTCTTTTGGGAAGCAGCTGTGTTAATCCCTAGACCACCAACACACGTGGTTTTTCTTCTGCTAATCCAATGGTAGAGCTTTTCACGTGGCTCATTCACACCGTGAATGCACAGCCCGGGTTTTAAGGCAGAATGTCTGAGTGGATCATGCTTGGAAAGTATTTCTTCTTTAAAGCACCTAGGGCAGTCTTTCTGAATACAGAGACTGTACTCAGTGGTTCTCAGCCTTGGGTGCGACCCCTTTGGCATCAAACGACCCTTTCTCAGGGGTTACCTAAGATCATCAGCGACCCCTGTGATATTGACATCACAATTCATAGCAGTAGCAAAATTACAGTTGTGAAATATCAATGAAACTAAATTTATGGTTGGGGTTCACAACATGAGGAACTGTATTAAAGGGTCACAGCATGAGGAAGGTTGAGAACCACTGACCTAGCTGATAATCTTCCTTATGTCAATATCTTAATAAATATTTGTGAGGAACATTTTGGCTTTGTAATTTTTTAGATCATTTCTGGGCTTTATAAGGTTTTCTAGAGATTTCCGTTTCTTTTGGAATCCTAATTAAAAATATTTAAATACATTAAACATCTTAAGTTTTACTTTCTACATTCCTTGATTGGTGGTGAGAATTGGGTTGGGATAAGTGTGTGGGCTCAAGTCTCAGTGTGCGTGTGGAGGTCAGAGGGCAGCTTATCTGATTTGATTCTCTCCTTCCACAATATGGATTCCAGGATTGAATTCAGGGCATGAGGTTTGGTGGCAAGTGCGTTTGCCCACTGAGCCATGTCGCCAGCTTTTCTTTCTCAGTATATTTTGATTATGGCTTGACCCTTGTGCAATTAAGCAGGATCCTAATCTTAAATGCCCTATTAGTATAATAATGTCTGTGGAGTCGAAAAAAAACTGTGCATACTTTTTGAACATTTCTTTGTCTTTTTCACCTTCCCGTGTTAGTTTCCAGATCATCTGATCTTCAGGTTTTTCTTTTTCTTCCTCCCCTACTCCTTTTTTTTTTTTTGTCATCCTTCTCCTGAGCTTTGCTTACAGGAATGGAGGATAGAAATAGGGCTTCAGAAGCTGCCAGGAAGACGTCATGATCGGATTGCTGGGACCTATTTTATATGCATTCAAGTCGCTCATCCACAAGCTGATATGGAGTGTTTCGAGCCCCGCCCGGTGTTTTATCAGGCTGGTGATTTCCTTCTCCATTGAAATTGTTTGTTTAAAAAAATATGTATATATAGATCAAACGTTTGGGTTGTTAAAATGTTGACTTAGGGGATTCTATTCTAAACGGTACTTCAGTTTCTGTGTGTGAAAGTTCATCCTTCAAGCTGTGTTGCCACCAGCTGAAGAAATGCAGCTTTGAGATGACAGTGGGGACATGAAGGACCACACCGGGTGCTGATGTTTTAAAGTCTACCAAGCTTAAATTGGAAACTTCCTTGGGTTTAGACCCAAACTGGGACCACAGATGGACTTGATTTTCCCTCTAGTGATAAACAATAGAGTTGTCTGTAGAACCCAGTCTTCGCTGGCTACGTTCACTCTTCTCCTTGGCTAGTCCCCTCTCTCTTTAACCACATTCTTAAAGAAACTTCATACATAAGAGGTCGGAGAGTGGGTGACTTGGAGACATCTACTTCCATAGGACGCATACTGTCTGCAGATGAAAACACAGATACCAGAACAGTGCTCGAGGGTTGAAGATTAAGAATATTCAGTCGCATTCAATGTAATCCAAACGGAAGAATCCTTGAATTATTGAACATAAAAAACATTTCACTTTTAAATTGTTCGCAACAAGATGATTTAAAGGCCGTTTAAACCTCAATTGATGTTTAATTTTTAATAGTTAAATTACAAACAAATTTTAGTCCAAACTGAGAGAATATTTTAAACAGTCCGAGTCACAGAGTTCTGTGCCATAAAATGTGACATGGTGATTTGGGGATTCAGAAGAAGGAATGCATTCTTCAGACTTAGCTTTAGATATCGGGGTCATTGCTGTATCTGCACATCTAATTCATTTTTCTCTCCAGATCAGGAGGTTTTTAGAGGTATGGAGAATGAGAAGAAGCTCTTGGGATGTCTGCTGGCGTAGGAAAAACCTCAGGAGCAAGTTTGTAACAATAAAATGAAAGCGATTGCCAGGATCTTAAGAGGACATTTAGTATTGTACTTCTTCCCCCTCCTCCATACAGCTAAAAGCCCAGAGTGGTGTATTAAATACCTGATTCTACTCAGGTTGGATTCAAACTAGCAGTTAAAGAAATGGTAGAGGACCTTGAAGAGAAACTGGAAAGGATGCTCATTAAGGATGAGAATTGGCGGGTTTTATTGTATACCTTAAAATAAGTTCCTGAAATGTCTCCAATCCTAGCTCTACCTGGTAGTACCTGTGGGTCTTTCTTGCCCCTCCCCTTGCCGTGAGCATTTTAAGCCAGTGAGCTGGCTTCCTGATGTTCACTGTAGCATGGGTAGATTAGCCTAAGGGAGTCTTTGCACTCTACCCGCTTCTTGCCTTCCCAAGTCTTTCCGTGCAGGTGTCTTCCCTACAGCTAGGCCCTGGAAGTCCCTGGTGACTTCAGCCTTCCAACTGCTGGCCAGAAGCAGTGCTAACCAAGTCACGTGACCACTTTCTTCTGGTTTTCTGTTCCACTTTCAAATAAATGGAGGCGGTTAGTTTTTCTATTGGTGTCAACATCAGTTGAAAAATCCATTGCAAGAACTCAGAAAGGGCAGGCAGGATGTGGTTAATTGGTGCATTGGATTTTGTTCCCTAAAGAATAATGTCTTTTAATTAAGATCCTGAGACTTTGGTTCAGCTACGAGGCATGGGATTTTATGATGACGACTTTTAAGAGTTGCGGACGATCGCAATAGTGTTAGTTAGGATTTCCATTGCTGTGAGGAGGCACCGGGACCATGGTAACTCTTATCAAATAAAACACTCCATTGTGGTGGCTCGCTTACAGCTTCAGAGGTTCAGTCCTTCATCATTGTGATGGGGAACATGGCGGCATGCAGGCTGACATGGTGCTGGAGCTGAGAGTGCTACATCTTACAGGCCAACTGAGACACTGGGCAGTATCCTGAGAGTAGGAAATCTCAAAGCCTACCCCCACAGTGACACCTTCCTCCAACAGGACCATTCCCACTCCAATAAAGCCACACCTTTGACAGTACCACTTCCTGTGAGATTATAGGAGCCAATTATATTCAAACTACCACAGATGGATATTAGAGAATATAAACTATTTCACCTATTTTCCTTTGTCCTTCCCCAATGTCTATTGATATCATTACTTTGAAGAAAAACTAATTTTAAGAAATTGTTCTTTCTATATCCCAAGAGGTTGAAGAGACATGTTTTTCACTCAGTGATATTTCTATCGTGGAACTTGGACAGAACACAATTTACATTTTCCTGTTGTCATTACTAAGTGTTTGAGCCTTCGGCTTTCTTCTGTCCAATGGGATAATAGTACCCATTTCAGGATGGCAATGTATCAAGTATGCAATGAACTGAACACCATGTCTGGGACAGTTAATGCATCAGAAAGTTGTTTATATATAGTTTTTTATTTTAATGTAACTACTGAGCAATAGATATGCTCTCTGGTAAGTTCAAAGATTATTAGGGGAGATGAATACTGCTAAATTTTAATGTATGCATGTGTGTGTGTCTTGATGTAGCTCATAGCATAGAATGAGTGATTCAGACAGGATTGCAGATGGCAACCATGATAAGTTTTATTTAGCTATCAAAACTCTACAAAATATGTGCTTTATTAATATGTCATATATTGACTTTAAAAGTTATACATATGAATTTGATGAGTGCTATGTGGCATATAATCAATAAAGATATGTAGAGTGATATGATTTGAATGGACAAGTTATGATATCCAGGCCATTGACTTACCATGTGTATTAAATCAACAAGTATCTATCACGCACTCAGGAAAACATCTGCCTTACTTATACTGAGTTCTGTAAATGTTTAAGCTTCATGGAAGTATTTGCTAAATAAATACTAAGTACTTAAGTAAACTTTTCTTAGGATGTCACTGATTTGCTAGCAGTGGGCACACAACCCAGAGTTAGCCATCCATCCATCCTCTGGCATCGGCATGGTTTTGATTTAGCTCAAGAAGAAAAACCAGGTTATATTCCTATTCAGGAAGTTCTATTTAGGAAGTGGGAAGCTAAGAAAGGGAGCTCTAAGAGCAGAATTCCCAGCCCGGTGAATACAAAGGGATCCATCCACTCACTGGCCAGGACAGTGGTGTGAGCTGAGCCTGTGGAGGAGACAGAGAGTAAGAGGTGTGTGTGTGTGTGTGTGTGTGTGTGTGTGTGTGTGTGTCTGTGTGTGTGCGTGCGCACATGCGTGCGTGCGTGCGTGCCTGTGTGTGTGTGTGTGTATGTGTGTATGTGTGTGTGTGCAGTGAAGCTCTGTTCCTTGTGAGAAAGGGAACATGGTGTAATTACTCATTCACAACAACTAGTTTGGCATGTCTTATTTGTACCTCTTTGGTAAATGTTTATTTTTATTTGGAAGCAAACCCTCCTGTTGCAGGATGTGGCCATATAGGAGGTAGCAGCTTCAAAGGAGCACAGATTCGAGTCTGGCTGGCCATGCCCAGGCAGCTTTTGGCTGCTGACAATGTAACAAATGTCTGTTAGGAGTTCTTGCATAATTCGATCATGCTTGAGACATTGTAAGCTATGCTCTTAGTCACAGATAAATAGGAAAGGTCAGATGCTGCTTTCCAGCGTCACTTTCTGCCTTTTAAACGAAGGTGGACACAGGCAGTTTATTTGGGAGGGTTTGTCTTAACTGGGCCAATTTAGGCAGGGGAACTTGGGACAGTGTATGAACCGATATTCGTTTAGTTCTAGTGTTAACCCCCCCACCTTGAAAATAGTGGGCTTGTGAAACCAGGAATTGAGGGACAGCAGGCTCCTCAGAGCCGAGGAGGTTAAATGGAATCTCAGAGGGTTGTGTTTGTGTTAAGCCCTACATGTTTGGGGCTTTGGGCTTAATAAATAAATAAAACAAGCAAAGAAACTGTCCACCTCTCAAAGCTTATACCCCCAAGAACTGAGAGAAGTCAGCCTGCTCTGGTTCCCCTGTTTCCTCTCTATGCACAGAGTGGTGACTGGGATTGGCCCAGTCTGGCTCCTGTAGAGTCTGGGGTGCCTGCCTGTTCTGGTTTCCTGAACCCTGAGAGTCCAGGAGGCAGTGGTGGGGGAGGGGTGCTGGCAGGCAGAGCCCACACTTCCACTCCAGGCCAATGAAAGACAGAGAGAGCCCTTGCTATTCAGGAAACCACTCCTCCAGGGTTGCTCTCCCTGGGCCAGCAAGCTTTCATGCTCCCTGGAGTTCCTTATTCTCCCTGAAAGCATGCAAAAAAAAGTTGCGACATGTTAAAAAAAAAATCCTACGCTCTATTTAATGAGACTTTTTGTCTGTAACCTGTAAGGAAAACCAACCTGCCTCCCTCTCTTCCTCCTTCCCCCCTCTATCATTTAGAAATGTTTGTGCAAATATGTCTATTTGAAGGCTCCTTGTCTCTTTTCCTTTAGCATGTCAGTGAGTAGAAGAGTAATAGCACTCTGCTATTTACCTTCAGATGGCAAAGTCTCTGAGAGTTGAGGCAGACTGGACAGGGGATGCAGATGTGAGTTCAGAACAGTTTCCCTAATAGTCAAATAGTCATTATGGCTGTTTCTTTTCTTTTTAAAATAATTTTTTATTTTATGGGCATTGGTGTTTTGCCTGCATGTGTGTCTGTGTGAGGATGTCACATCTTGGAGTTACAGACAGTTGTGAGCTCTCATGTGGATGCTGGGAATTGAACCCAGGTCTTCTGGAAAATAGCTAGTGCTCCCAACCACTAAACTATCTTTCCAGCCCCGGTGATTGTTCTTAAGCATCAAGATCCTCTTCTGATTTGTAACACATTGACGAAGTTATGTAAATGTCATAATTGAACTATTGATATCGTGGAAGTGGTCCAGAGAGACTGTCCCCGGGCTCCTGTTATTCTGTCAAAAGCTTTACCCGTGTCTTCTTCTAAATAAAGTATTTTGAAAATGTGTCTGTATAAACTGCATTAAAATTACTTTTCAACCCTAAAAGAATTTGCCACTAGAGGGTTGGGGTCAGGGTTAAATTAAGGTAGAAAAAAATTTTTTAAAAAGATAGGGCTAGCTATATACCTAAAAAGAATAAAAGACTTGCTTGAAACTGGAATGGAGAATGACTAAGAGCTGTTTAGCTTTCTACGTTGATGCTGCAAACACAGGTCTCAGGATCAAAGAAATGTCCTCCGATTGTCTTTTCAAGCCGAACTAGAATTTATGGGACCTACAGCCTTCTATTAGGTTTTCCATGCCAGACATGAAAGATGGATTTATCCTTCCTTCCTGTTTCCTGGGTCTAGCTGGCTTGTTTCCTGTAGATCCATAATAGAGCACATGAAATTTCTGCCCTTGTGTTCTACGCTAGGAATCTGCCCCATTCCATTTTAAAAACAAGCACAGCAAGTTTGCAAGTCCACAGAACTGTTTTTCTCTCCTCGAATCCATCGTTTCTATTGTTGTCTATAGTAACAACACTATGCTTGGTGTCTTAGAAATGTCTGTGCAATGACGTATTTGAAGGCCGTTTGTCAGGCTTCAGCATAGGAGAGGGAGCAGGAGGATGTTTGCATCTCGGTATCCTTGTCCGTGCCTGTCTGGTTTCCCACTAATTCAGTTATTAAAATATTGAGACTCATTAGAGTCATCAATCCTTTCTACCCACAAACAGGAGCTAAATGTCTACCGGAGTACAAGAGTACAAGAGCCATCAGGGTACTCCTGAGAGTTGCTATAGATCCCCCCTCACAAAGGCCGGTGTTCCTATTAGCTGCTGAAAACTACTTGCCAAGCCTGCTGTCGGGGCCGGGGTGGTTGGTGAGCTCTACAGTGATGAAAGCAGTGATGGGGCCTTTAATAGAGGCCGTAATCAAGTGCATAGATGTCATCCAGAAGACGAGGGCACTGAGGCTCAAGGTTACCAAATTTCTCGTCGTTCCCTACTGAAGGAACATTCTGTTTTCTTTCTTGCTTTGGCCACTGGCTTCTGACTGAGCAAGTGGTGGTGTCTGATGAAGGAGACCACCCAGTCCTGTCACAGCATTTCTGTGTCACCTCTGACTTTCACCCACAGATTTCTGGCTTCCTAAAGTGATGAAGATACTTTTTGGAGGGACCAGATGGGCGTGATGGGATATTGTTGGTCCCAGATGACTCCCCCCCCCAACCCTGTGTTTGCCTGAAATCCTCCTTCCCAGATAATTTAACCCAGAATCCTATGAAAGCTCGAGTGATCTTTGTTGCCTTTTCACAGCCCTGGCGCTTGCTTCTCCAGAAGTGTGTGAGTGTTCATTTGCTTTCCCCATTATAGCATCCCACCAATTCAATCGTGAAGTGTTTTGCAAAGGAAAATTTCATTATCTCACTTGCTATTCACAAAAGCCCTTTGGGAGAGGGACTATGGGAGCCTCCGCCTGCAGATGAGCTGAGTCACAAGGTGGAAGATTTAGGGAGCGTTTGTTCTGACTGCCATTGGTTGAGGTGGTCAGACGAGTGGTAGCGAGTGCAGTACGCAGCCCTTTGTGCAGGAACACGCAATCTGGCCAAAGAGGGAAGTTGTGGATGATTGCTCCAAGTTGAGGCAGTTTATTTTGTGCAGAGTGGGAAGAGGGGAGTGATGTTGGACTAGAGAAGGCTTCTGGGAGAGGAGGGTCATGTCAGTCAGTCTTCCCTTGTTTTCTAAGTAGGATTGGTTTAGGACCTCACTTACGTGAAAAATACGATAGTAAATCCCATGTATATCTCAGTGTATAGTATCTGTCTATGAACTATACATATTCTGTATACATTAAATCATGCCTAGATTGCTTACATGCTTTCTATGAAGTGAATGTTGTACAGATATTGTGTATCTTATGCAACAATGATAGACTAAGAATTCTGTACACATCGAGTTCATGCACTAAGTTTTCACCAACATTTTCTGTCTGTAGTTGATTGGATTCATGTGTGTAGAACCCCCAGATGCACGGGGCTGTCTCTATGGTTAGATCTTGATGTACAGGCAAGACAGACTAATGCAGGATGTCATTGTCAGGGGGTAACAGATTCGAATGACAGTCACAGGCAGGTTTTACTGAGCAGGAGTGAGCAGCCCTTATGCTGCTTAGTCTTTGCTTAGTGAAGCAGGAAAGAGATAGTGCAGAAATTTGGGCTGGAGTCAATCAATGAGTGAGTAGCTTGTTGTTACCAGACTGAGGGGTTTGCTAAGGGGCCCTGTGCACTTGAGCCAGGGCATGCTGTGATTAGATTGTAGTGGGAATGTTTCAGGGAGAGAGTGGAAATGGGAAGATGCATTCGGGACTGTTACACGGGCACCAGGTAGGCATCTGAACAGAGATAGACACAGGGGCACGAAGAGGAGTAAATTTAGACAAGGGAGAAGCTATGGTGGAAGAGAGAACTGGTCCACTCATGTGATGGGGTAGTAGTGAAGATAGGTAATTTGTAGGACCGAGAGAATATGCAATAACTAAAGTGCTGGAGGGATTCCGGGGCATTCACAGTGATAAGTTGTGGCCAACTCTCTGGCTTCTGTTATCCCCTGTAGCAACCAGCACAGAGCAGCCACTTTACAGACATGGGTACCTGTAGGCAATGGGATTCTTGCAGCTGGTTGTTGGTAACTTCTGTGAAGCTGGGCTTCTCCCATGAGTGCAGACGTGCACAGTAGCAACACTGAGAACTGATAAGAAACCCAGTGTTTATGGAAGCATGATTTCTAAGCACTATCCAGGGATCGAGAAAACATCCATTTACATATATAAAAAATTAGTTTAGTTTTCTGCCATTTGTTATCAAAGGTTCACTGCGGGTATCTATTGGGCAACCTTTTAGATTTTGCTGAGCACATTAAAGACTATAGTTTCTTTTAAAATTTCAGTTTTTGATATGAACAAAGTTATTCAATGATGTTTATTATATAGGAGTGTTTGGCATAGATCTCATACCTTAACTGCCTTTGGTATGGAGTAAGAATCATCTGTGAGGATTACTAGGTGCCTGGGGACTGGAAGGGCTCCCTTTACCTCTGCTAATGTCTTCATGCCTCGGGAAACAAAGACATAGTTGGTGAAGAGAACATGGCAGTTAGTGTCCCACCATTTAGGGTGGGAAGGAAAAGGTGAAGTCTCTGGGGGCCATCCTAAGGTTGGGTGTCAGGTGAGCATTCTACCTTCTCTGGTTGCCTGGTTGCCAGGCAATGGGAAACAAAACATACTGACTCAGGTGTCGAGTGAGGTCTTGTCTTCCCATAAACTGTGGGCTGCTCTCGGGTGGTAGGTAGTAGAGGTTTCTAGACCTTGACCACAGTAAAAAATGTTGAAAGTCATTTGACTTCCTCTCCTCATATGTAATCACTTAGGCTGTGAACCTGGAGAGTGATATGGGATTCCCCTCTGTATGCTATGAATATGTTTTATCCATTGGTTAACAAAGAAGTTGCTTTGGCCTATGCCAGGGCAGAATAAAACTAGGTGGAAAAACCAAACAGATATAGAGAGTAGGCGGAGTCATGGAGATGCCTTGTAGCTGCCAAAGGAGAAAAACGCCAGTCACCAACCAGAACCTTACCAGTAGGCCACAGCCTCATGATGATTCACAGATTAATAGAAATGGGTTAATTTAAGATGTAAGAGTTAGCTAGAAATATGCATAAGCTATTGGCCAAACAGTGCTGTAAGTAATATAGTTTCTGTGTGATTATTCGGGTCAGAGTGGCAGAGAAAAGAGCAGCTTCCATCTGTGGGAGAGGGTGAGGACAAGAACTATATGCTAGTCTATCTTAAGGAAACATAGTTCCTCTTTAAAAATTTCACATGTAGTTTTAATTTTCAATATCAGAACTAAACTGTACAGAATTATATACTCTATTAAATGGTAAACTTTCATATTTTAAGTATGTATTCTATTAATATGTCTTCATTGATGTGTATATAATATCATGGACTGGAAGGTGATTGTTTTCTTTCTTTGTAAATAAAACTCTTTTGGCTATACTAAATAATTTACATGTGTGCATATGGTCTTTTAAGATTAGATTTTGCCAGGTGCTGTTGGTGCATAACTTTAATCCCAGTATTCTGTAGGCAGAGGCAGGTGGATCTCTGTGAGTTTGAGACCAGCCTGGTCTACAGAGCTAGTTTCTAGGTCAACTAAGACTACACAAAGAAACTCTGTCTCAAAAACCAAACAAATAAAAATAGACTTAAAATTTTCTTTTATGTGTGGTCTTTTGCCTGAAAGCTTCTGTATGCAGCACACATGTGCTTGGTGCCTGTGGAGGTCAAGGAGGGTGGCAGATCCCCTGGAACTGGAGCTAAGGTTGGTTTTGAACCACTGCCTTGTAGGTGCTGGGAACTGAATCCGGGTCCTCCAAAGAGCAACAAGTGCTCTTAACTCTGGAGACGGCATGTCTTCAGCTCCCTTCTCTTTTAACAGTCCCTGAAGCCAGGCATATGATTAAGGTGATTGCCCTTGAACTTCCTCTACTTTTTAAATTAATCTAACATTTACTGAGCACCATCACAATGCTAAGTAGGCCATCCTTGTACAGGCGTGAAGGCATCAGGTAAGGATGCACATAACGTCCTTAGGGCCTCTGTTGTACCATGTTATGCTTTGTGATCTGAGGAAGGAATGGTTAGTTTTCTGGCTCACTAGCACAGCGTAGTTGCCATTTGTCAGACATTTTAAAAAAGAATCTTATTTATTCAGTCAGAATACTTTCTACATTTTAGACAGGGATCCAGAACTCCCTGTCCATGTAGCCTAGGCTAACCCAAAGCCACAGCACACTTCCTACCTTGACCCCCTGAAGTGCTAGTGCTACAAACATGAAATTTTGCAGAAAGATTTTTTTTTAACCAAAATATAAGTCTGGACGTGAGTTTTTATTTCTTCTGAGAAACTTGCTTCTTTGCGTAGAATGCTGTGGACCTGTCAGGTAATCGCCTGCTAAGTTTGCAGTGTGCAGTTCTTTGGAGTAAGAAGGTAGGAGAGGATGGCGGGGGGCCCCTTCTGCTGAATGTCATCTAGGCTATATCTAAATGCGAGGCCTATCATCTATCCTGAGACAGTGGCTCTGAGGATCCCAACATGGAGGCAAAGGAGGCCAGGCTTCTGGAAGGAAGCTGAGGTGCTGAAGTAAGAGGCCTAGTCTTTCAGCCCCCACAGCCATGTTTCTCTCACCTTTAATGGAGGAGCTTCAGGGTCTATGAGCCCTGGGGAAACAGCCTGGCTGAGAGTAGAATCCCCATGGCTGATATTCTAGTTCAGAGCTTCTCCAGGTGCATGTGCGCTTCACATCCACATTTAAATAAATCGAATCCAAGTACAATCCAAGTTAAATCACACTGAACACATTGTGAGGTCTCACTAGTCACACGTTAGCGGCCAGCACAATTGGAAATGCAGGCAGAGGGCAAGGTTGGTCTGGAAAAGACCTTAGGCTAACTTCCTGTTGTCCCCAGTAAAAGAATCAGTGATAAACTGAGATAATAACATCTACCTTGATTATCAGAGTCATCAGGGATAATAAAGAACTTAGAAATTTGAGAGAATTTGGGGTTTCTGATGTTTCGATTAGGGTCTGTGTCAATACTCTGAAATCTGAGAAGCTCTGACGTTTTGGCTTCCAAGCATTTCAGGAAAGGGATATTCAGCCTCTGTATAGACTTGTTTATCAAACTTCCAGTGCTGTGCAGATGCCATGGTGTTCCCTCACGGGTCCTTTTCTCTGTGTCTTTTAAATCTGAAGAACAACGTCATATCGTGTTAAATTCAGCTACCGTGAAGTGTGCTCCCTGCTACTCTGCAGCTCTGTCCTTGCCTCAGGTCACAAAGAAGGGTCTTACCCTCAGTAGTGGGTCCACAGTGAGCTATTAGCATCGTGGAACATACTCTGAGTAAAAGGAGTCCCAGCGCTGTGGCTGCACGAGCTAGCTGCCCTTTCTAATCTTGCTCACCCTGAGCCAGTGTTTCTGGCGTCGTCTTTGTCTTTTGAAGGTATATACACCTCAGTGTTGATGTTAGGTAGCAGACTGCTGTTGTCTGGACGTAGTATGGGCAATACTTCATGCATCAGCTGCCATCTGCATGTCATGCAAACAGAATTATCCAGTGCTTACTATTGAAGGTTAAATAGAGTGTTTGGTCAGATACAGATCATCATAGAATTCTTCATCCATGAGTGTTTCAGACGCCAGTTCTTTCAAACGGCACCTAAGAAGTATGACCATGGCGCTCTTAACTGAACGCAGTGATCTCCTGGCTGCTGTTCTTGCTCTCCTCAAATCGTGCTTTCGTTAGGTCTGTCCACTTAGCAGATATTCTTTTACCTAAGTGTTTTCCAGAGTGCTAGGTAACTGCTGCAGGGAGCTGGCCATCTCTGTCCAGGGCTCTCCTTTTGTTAATTCTGATTTTAAACTAAGCGGCTGAATTGCTGCCGCAGCATGGGAAGCGTCTGCTTCCCACCTTCCCGAGTGCCTAGTGTGATGCCCTGTGACACTGCTTACCTCTACAGATGAGAAAGCTCGGTATGAACTGGGGGTGGGGGGGAGGTGAGCCTTTCCTTTGGCTAGGACAGTGTGTCCTTCACACACATGCCACGTTCCATGCTGGATCCAGCAATTACTTCCCTATTTAGAGTAATATTACAGATAATAACTAAGTTGGTTCCCGGCAAGGTCCGCAGATTAACCCACAATATGGCTGAGTAGATGGAGAAGCAGACTTGCTAGAAGATGTTCTCGCAGAAGGAATTCGTGATAATCTTATACCATCTCTTGAGCTGATAAGGAGTGGAGAGTGGTGGTTTCTGTAGCGCAAGTCCCAGATAACTGTTGTATTTATTAAATTTTAAGATGTTTCTGATTTCTCAGCATAAAAACTTTTCCCCTCCACAGCAACTTTGGCATTGAACCAATGAAAATTTAGCAACTGGTAGAAGCTGAGCTAAATTTAATTCTGTGTGCTTATTTGCAAAAGTTGTGCTGACTTTTAAAAATCTGCATTGCACCTTTTAGGGTTTTTTCTTTTAATTAAATGTGATTTTTAAATGGTCTTCTATGATTAATTTATTGTGTTCCTTTGTTGTGAAGAGAATTAATTGCCGTTTGTTCAAAAGCATAAGCCTAAAACTTTATTGTGCTACAGCCTAAAAAAGCAAATATAATTTATTTTCAGTAATATTGACGTATAAAGGCTGTAATTTACTGCTTCCTATCTGCCATCCAAAACTCTGGAGTCTTTAAAGTGCTGTGGAACGTGACATTGGATGCTGTGTGATGGCTTATTTTATTTGTTACATGTTTTGAAATGATTAAATATAAAAATACATTAGCATTCTTATAGTATAGTAGGCTGTGCTCACCCTTAGAAATATGGACACTTGGTTCTTTTTACAATTCGAGATGATGACATGCCTGTGTTTTAGCCTGGTGTATCAAAACTATAAGTACACTCTGAAACATCAAGCTGATTATGGTTTGAATTGTGAATAAGTTTAGTTTTAATAAGTTTAATCCTGTAAGAAGGTCTTTGGCTTACATTTGCCCTGTGTGTTCGTCTTCAGTTGATTTGGGGATACAGAACCTCAACACTCCAAGCTAATAATCCCGAGGACATCTTCCGCCGGTTGGGGTATAAGACGCATCCCCTTCACTACAGGAGAGCTGCAGACCCATGGTTATGCCATTTGATGGTAAATCTGCAGTAAATTAAGGCAATTAAGTTCACAAGTTAATATCGAGATCTGTGGTAGCCAGTTGTGATGAAACATTTGTCACTTGTGATTGTAGAAGAGTGAAATGTTGACACTCTCTCGTGCAATGGTCTCATTGTTTTCTGAGCTTGTTACACAGAAGATGGAAGAGCTGGTTTTCTAAAATTAAAGCTGAACATGTGGCTTTCTGTAAAAAAAAAATCTCTTATAAACAGAACACTTGAGAACTCAGCATTCATTATTCACTTGTGTCTAGGATGGATTTCATCTTGTAGCCTGTCTGTGTCTCCAGAGCAGCCCAGTATCATTGCTGCAGCTCTGCCTGGCTTTCAAAACCACTCACGGCTTCATGCTTTCCTTAAAGATACTGAGTCCTGTGATCTAGTCTGCATTTGTGAGTGACCGACATTCCTTCCATCACACTAAACCCAATGTCAGACACAGGCTTCTTAAAAATGATAGTTCTGGGAACAGCTCCTCTAGGGGTTGTATCATACAAGTCTCCATGTCAGAAGGTATGTTTCTCCCTACATACCTATTTCTTGCTAAACTTTACACATTATCAAAAGACTTGTTTGAATAAAGGAAAAATAGCAGAGCTTCCTGTAAGGCAAACATTTATCAGCGATGCATGGCTAGAAAAGTTCACATTTGCCGGATTTTGTCTATGCATCAGCACAGATGAGCAGGATGCTCTGCTAGGATGCTTGACCTGGGTGCATGCTGGCGATTAGCTCTAGGTCCAATGGCATCTCTGGAGCGTACCAGCTTCATGTTGGATGGACCATTAGACGGTCCCCCTGTTGCTGTCTATCTCTCTCTAGCTATGTGGCAGCTGTGGGACAGTGTATGTGTATATCTTCAAGTCACTTTCCTTTTCCTTCAAGTCACATTGAATGATTACTACAAGATTCCCAGTCTCTTTAGGTGCTGGCAGCGTATTTAACGTATTGTTTTCTTTCCTTCTAACAGTTCTATGGTTTGGTCATGTATTGATACTGTTTTACATGTATGTAGTGTAAACAGTTGGGCTCCTAACTTAGATTCAGAGTTCAGAGGCCTAGCCTTTAACAACTAAACTCCCTAGGTAGAGATATGCATCTCCCTTGTAAACTTCTACAGACAGGTATATTTCATCATGTTGCCTTGGGACTGGCTCCGGGTGTAGGAAAGGCCTGGAGGAGTAGTTATTGCTCCATTCTTTGAGTCACTCATAAGGGTTGGTGTGCCTACTTGAGGTAAGGAGGGCTGCTCCCACCCCACTTCGTACCTGGTAGGACTCAACATGCAAACCTTTCAAAGAAGTTCAGATCTCTAGTCTTGTTGAGGCCATCCACTGCCTTGTAATTCAATCATGGGGACTTGGTCTCACTATTATTTCTGAGAGAGTGGTGGATAAGAAATGCCTGGAAGTCCTGAAAAAGGTCCAGGGGTTCCATACTGGGACCCACAAGTCCCGGGAAGGTTAAGAGTAGTGGTTCTGTCGCTTTGATGTGTGGTGCTCGTAGGATTTCCTGAGCAGAGGATGTGGTATTGTTTTACCGGTGAGATGAATGGATGCTGAGAAGTTGCCTGTTAGAGATCTGTGGGTGAGAACTAGACAAACTGACTTCAGCAGGTGGGTGAGATCTTATGGATGTGCTGGTGGACTCTGCTTCAGGTCATAAAGGAAATATGAGCACTAACTTGTGCAGGACTGTGGTGGTATGGCAACGGGAGGCAAGGCCATCACCCATGGCAATGGGAGGCAAGGCCATCAGCAATGATGAGGTGCAGATGCTAAGAGAAGCTTAAGGTTAGGGATGGATAGACAGAACAAAGGACTGGTGACTCAGATCACCCCAAACACTGGCGCTTTTGATCTTGCTTTTTCTGCCACCTGTAGAAAGACAGTATTTGTCTTCTGCTATATTTACACTGGAGTTCTAAGGAGATGCTTTCCTTACTGAGTAATTAGGGTTTCAGGAGGAGAAATTCCTTAGGCATGAAAACATTTTAAAGCATGAGCTGTGGAATCAGGTCTAGTTTCATATTCTGGTATGACTTGTATGTAATTTTGTTATTTTAATTAAGACCTTAATTTCTCTAAGCCTGCATTTCCAGCACTGCTGAGTCTAGGAAGTAGCCAAGAAAGAAAAAGTATCTGAGATTTCTTTTCACAGTGGATGTGAACCTGTGCTCTGTTCTCCACGCCGGAACATTGACCTCTTCTTGGCTAGTTTTCCTATATTTTCTACAAAGGAGAGAATATTATATGCCTTAGTAATGCTCTTTCATCATTGTCTTTTAATTCTTTTTCTAAATTGTTTCTTTCTTTCCTGTAGAGACTTTCAGAAGATCCTGTATTCTCATTCACAGAGGAGTTATCAGGCCCATGTTGGCGTAGTATCAGGAAAGTTCCCACGTGCCTTCCGAGTCTGTCCTGTGCGAGGCTCAGATGCTGAAATCACGATTGTTCTGTGTCCCACCCCCTCTTAGTGCTGACTTTTTCCAACTGATGGACTCTTTACTTGAGCAGAGACAAAGTGTTACAGCCAAGAAATATTTACCACAGTGAGCTAGCCATGACACCCTCTTCCAGAGCCCGGCGTGTTCCCGCAGCTGTACCATCTTTTAATCCAGACAGTAATGAATCATAGGGCCCTATTTATTGACATGAAAAATCTCTGTGGAGAGTTTCTATAAATCCACATGCTGAAAGGAGATGCGCAGCAGCCCAAGAAAAAGCAGAAGGGCACAGTTGAAACCTCAACAGTAAGCAAACTGTCTGGACTGAACCAAGCTCTGCAGGTTTTCCTCCTCTGTGACCTTGGCTAAGCCCCTCAACTCTGCCTGACTTGGTTACCTCAGATCTGCAAAATGCAAATGTTAGCTACCATCTCTTCAGCTGGTCTTGAAGGACTGAATTAATATTTGCAAGGGTTTTAGGTGCTCAATGCTATATAGGCATTTGTCAAATATATACTGAGAATGGATAACAATGGGTCGTTGGCTGAGCTAACTGGTTGCTGTGCTTTTGCGGAAGAGCAAGGTGATGAAAGTACATTCGCTAGAGAAATTACATGATGGAGTCTATTAATGCACAACATCTATGGATATTTTGTCACCATGCACCCTTTATGTTGCATTTGACTTACCAAACATATTCAGCTTTAACACAGTATTGATATATTGCTAATAATGTGAAACCACTTATTTTACATGTTCCAAAGGGTCAGATTTTGGGGCTGCGAGGGTTTGTTGTGTCCGCAGCACACTGGAGGAAACGAGTGGTCCGTTGTCACCAAATTGGATCTCACACCAGATTTGTAATGATGGTGAATGCAGAGGCAACAGTTTAGGAAAGCTGACGTATTTTAGAATCCAGGAAAAACAACCATGGTCAGGATATTGCCATTCAATTCAGAAGTTTGCAGATAGAATGTCAGGCGCTCCAAAGTCTGGTAGTGCAAGAAGCTATTCATTGTTACTAACCTCTCACTGAAATTTAACTTACTTTACTTATGAATGATGACAGCAAATCACGAGAATATTTAGCATTTGAAATTATTGTACTTTTGAAATATTCCCTGAGTCCTGGTAAGTCCTGTCATTTGGTGTGCCAAGTCAACAGAGAAACTCAAACATAACTATTTCATATTATTCTTAATATTTTGAAAGCTGTGTCTTATTTTGCATCTTTTCGTTTATGCTTTAAAAACCTTCGAGACCTCAGCACATTGCTGAAGAGGGAGAGGACAAAATAAACCATGAAGGACCTTTTCTGTTAATTTGCTCAGTAGTAGTCCTGGGTCTTAGCCACTCCATCTGGCACCCTCTCCACTCTGACTTCCCTGTGCAGTCTGGAGAGCTGAGGTGTGCTTTTCTCTGGCCCTGCATCGGGTTGAGACAGAATCCAGGCTACACTCTTGACTACAGAAATGAAATTGCTTTGGCTATTTTTGTCTGTGGTTTACAAGTCTTAAAGATCTCTAGTTTCGCCATGTCTCCAGCACAACACTGCCTTTGACAGACTCTTACAGTGGAAGATGTGGATCAGCCACAGTTTACTAGAAAGATTGATGCTGCGAAACCGAGACCCAGAAAGCAGAGAACTCAGTCTGTGGAAGTGTGCTGCGGACGGTTAGCTGAGCGTGCTCTCCGGGAGACTGTGAGGCCCGCAGGGAGAACTGTGGAGCCTGTGACATGAGAAGGAAGGGGTCAGGCGGCAGAAGACAATGGAGAAGTAATTAAGTTTAGGCTTTCGCCTCTGTCTGGAGGCCGCTGTTTATCAGCAGCTCCTCTTGCTCCTGGGAATGACTTATATGTAGCTAAGGAAGGTGTTTTCACTCGTTTCTTCAATTGCCTGAATTCAGCACAGTGTTTTTGGCACTCCGGGCTTGTCTCCTGGATAACTCCCTTATCTCTGTTAGAGTTGTAGACAGAACCTTCAGTGTGGTATGACTAGACTTTATATCATTATGGTCACTTATAAGGCATACCTGTGAGGGTAGATATTCGAGGGTGTTGGGAAACATTGAGCAAAAGGGAAAAATATTTCAAGTGAAAGTATTTTTAGGTAGATATTTTGTAACAGTAGAATATTGATATTAAAGCCAAGGGGAAATGTTAAGGGAAAAAGTGGGTCCAGGCAGAATGGAAGATGTCAATTCTAAATTGCTTGCAATGCCATTCTAAAGGGTTCTCATTTATTTATTTTATTTTAAAGTGTGTATTGGGGGGTTCAGGGGACTTCCTTTAGTACTAGCAAAAAGAACCCAGACTGGATCTCTGTGAATGTATTTGATAGCAGTTTGGGAAGATAGCTTTAATGGATAATATTTAGATAAATTATAGTCTTTTTCCGTGGAATTGCATTTACCATGTAAGCATGTACATGACAGGCAGAGAGCTACTTGTGGGAGCTGGTTCTGTTCTTCTTCCACATGTGTCCTGGGGATGGAATACAGGCCCTCAGGCTTGGCAGCAAGCACACTTCCTGAGGTGCTGTCCCTTTCCCACTGAATTAGCGACTTTTAAGGACTAAAACTGGCATCCATTATTGTGGTACATGATTATGGTAGCTACGCTTAGAAGCTAGCAGCAGATTTTAGGCCAGCTTGGACTACTTGAAGTTCTGCCCCCAAAAACCAAAGCCCGAACCTGACCAAAATGTACTGCTTATCCATGTGTGTTTCTAATGATAATATGGGATGCAAGTTGGGGGTAATCTAAATTAGGAATTCAACTGTACATTTAAACATTATTAAACAAAATATACTTTAAAAACTGAATGTATTGTTTATTATATTACTAGAAATCTGTTTTCTTAACTAAATATGTTTGCATTATATGTCATTTGTTGGTAGATACATTGATCCTTTTATGAGAGATTCTTCTTTTATTATTTATTTTGTGTGTGTGTGAGTATGTGCAGTTGTTTGTATATTGTTCATGTGGGTACATTCACATGTATGTTTGGAGGTCAGACGCATACTTTAGTGTGTGTGGGGTGTGTGTGTGTGTGTGTGTGTGTGTGCTTGTATTAACTTATGTGCACCATGTACATGCAGGGACCCATATAAGCCAGAAGAAAGTGTCAGATCCCTGGAATTGGAGGTTGTGAGATGCCTACGTGGATGTTGTGAACTGAACTCGGGGCCTCTGCAAGAACAGTAGATGCTCTTAACGACAAAGTGGTCTCTCCAGCCCTGAGTCAGTTTATTCATTTCGTCTTCTCAGTAGCAGAGTTCTGTGACTCGAGTGCTATGGCCAGGAGTTGAGAGGAGTCAGTCAAAAATACCATTTCCACAAAAGTGGTTTCTCAAATCCTCCTGAGTGCGTGTCTGTCTAGGGCTGTGCGGAGCAGAGCTCACCATGCGAGGATGAAATTAGATAAGCATGCTATAAAAACGCTGTCTAATGATCCTGTTAGGTTTCTCTGCAGATTAACTGTTACCAGGAGAGGGATGGTCCGCCCTCCTGGAGTTCTCATCCCTTGAAGAGGTAGCTTTGGCGCTATAAACTGGGAATACCTCTGAATATAGAACTCTGTAGTGGCACAAGCCCCGAGGCCACTTCCCTGAGCAGCAGCAGACGCTTGCATGTCGCTCCGTGTTATGTGTGCCAAGCCAATCAAAGTGGCGGCACGAGAGTTCATTAGTGTGTACATGTTCGTATGTTAAGAGCTTTTAATGTTTTGAGTAATGAGGTGTGGACAGTTAATAAAGCACACGCTGCTCAGGGGTGTTTTTGGTGGTACCACTGCCTGTCTGAACACCCCTGGTCCTCAGGCCCATTCTCCCCATCATCTGGCCTTTTCTTTCTGCAAAGCTTGCCTGTGATCTCTTCTCCCTGGCATCAGGAGCCTTGATGCTTCTCCAAGCCTTAAGTCCTTTTCACAGTGGAGATTTTGCTTCCTCATATGGGGAACTGCTCTCAGAGAAACCCAATTTTAACAACCAGAATGTGTGTTATAGCCTAGCAGATAAAAACAAATAAACTAATGAGATCTATGTGGCTTCTTAGGATGAGACCCCCCCCCCCCTCCCTATTCCCACCTCTCTGCGGTCTTGTAGATTCCTTGGGAATTCCACATGTATCACGCAGAGAGAAGCAGCCAGGGTGTTTTACGGGCTTGGCATTTTGGTGGCGAGAGTGACTACCGATGCCTCTGGTGGACAGTTGTTTGTAAAACCACCGTGTGTTTTCTCAGCTGTGCTAGAAATCTGTGTGAGTACCAGATTATTAGCTTTGGCATCAAGGTTTCAAACCACACAGCCCTGTTACCACTGCCCTGACTCCTTGCTGACCTGGCATCCCAGAGAAACCCTGGTCCTCTTGGACCTGACTCAGGCTGCAGCTGGGAGCTGGGCTCCTAGTGCCATCTGCCTGGGCGACTACAGGAAATGCCAAATGGCCTGGCAGTTTTCAGTGTGGCCTTTGGATCCTCGGTGAACCATATGGTGCTAAAATGTCACACTGTTCCTGAGTGTGGGCCACCATGGAGGAGGCTGGGTAGAGAAGGCGCACAAGAGACAGAGTCGCCTGAAGCTGCTTAGGGTCTAGCTGCTTATCACTTGGTTACTTTAACCGTTGTTTGCTGAGTAGGGCTTAAGTCAGAGTGGTCTACCTATACTGTGAGAGATGCAAGTGTGCTTGCACACACATGGTCTGTGTGAGCAGCAGGGTCTCTGAAAAGTTTCTGAAAAGAGTGTAACAACACCCTTGGACTGTGGCCACTGAAGCAGGACTCGGAGCCAAACCTCATGTTCCTTTCTGTCTCAGCTCCTCTGTGTGACATTCTGGCAGTTATGCTTCATGATGGATTGACCTAACATACTGAGAAGTTTACAGTCTCTGTGTGAAGAGAAAACAAAAGGGGACTTACAGCTGATCCCAATCAAAACATCCACAAGCGCTAAGTGATGGAGTCCAGGGGGAGTGTGCTTGAGTCTGAAGAGAGGGAGGAGGTGATCAGTGACGTGCTTCAGATGAGGTTAGCCCTGGCAGGCTTCCTAGAGAAGATGGCTGGGCGTGGGTTTGGCCCAAGTCACTCTTCTTAGGCCTTCTGAGGACTTTACATAGATACATTTCTCCTGGCCTGGGGCCTCTTTTGGTTATAAGGCATAGGGGAATCAAGAAAAGAAGTTTCTTCGTAGCTGGGGGTGAGGGGAGGTAGGAGGGGGCCTCAGATTTTAGTTAGATGTTCTTTGGAATGCACAGAGTTTAAGAAGTGTGCGAGGTTCAGTTTGAATCTTGTCGTTTCATGTGGATGGTACAATGCTGTAGCTTGAGAGACTGGGACACTAGTGAATCATTGATTTTTTTCCCTAGTTTAAATAACTTCATTCTGTTGTGGTTGATAAACATTCAGAGAGTTGCTTGGGTTTTGCTGAAGCCATAGTTGACCTATATATATAGGCTCAGCTGTTTGAGGTGACATTTGGGGGCTGGGAACCTCAGAGTGAAACTTTTGCTTTTTCCAGGGCTGTGGATGTGGTATTTGCACCTAGGAGTTATTCCAAAGCCTTGTAATCCTGTGGAGAACTATGTTGAGCAACCCAAATAGATTTTATCCACCTCCACCCCCCACTGTTAAACTTTATTTTCACTTTAATTTTGGAGTTACCAAAAATTGAAAATAATCTTTATATCATAAAGTTAGTCTGTCTCACCCAATGCTAGCAGTTTTCTTCTTCACAGTAACTCTGAGTCACCCCCTTCTCATGCACACATATTAAAGAGCATTGCATTTATCCACCGGAAGACACACCTATGAGAATGCTATGCTGGCATCTGGGTCATGCAGCCTGCTAGCATGCATACTTGTTCTGATCTGTCAGAGTCCTGTGCAATAGTGCAAAGAGAGATCAGGTTCATGAATGTTGAGGGAACAAAGCATGCTGCAGAAGTGCATGCAGATCAATGCTGGGTGCTGCAGGCTCATGTGACATACAGGTGCAAACACTTCCATAAGCATGGCAGGATATGCATTGAATTCAGGATGCTGGTTACTTCTGTAGTCAAAAGGATGCAGGTGACCCTTGCAACATCCTATGGCACTTACAGCCTTTCAGCTTTAACACTGAATGGTAAGTTTTCTGTGGGATGGTTTATTACTTTCAAAACGTGTTCCATGACTAAAATGTTTAATTTTAAAATAGTAAATAATATGAATACATAGTTCTGTGCCTCCATCATAGAAATGCATTCGTGATTAGCTTTCGCCAGACAGGCTCACCCCTTCTGGATTGACATGCAGGAGGGAGGGGTTTTATAGCACTTATCCATAATGGCTTTTGCTGAAAGGCATTGACTCTGAACTTGGGTCCACAGTGTAAATAAAAGCAGGATGAAGTCCTGTCCCCTTTGCTTGATCGTCGCCTCTTTTTATTTGTTGTTGGCTCGCAGGCTCACCTTTGACACTGGCACATTAATCACGTACGGCATACCTATTTCGAGCCTTGGTGTTGTTTAACTGAGAAATATGCCCCCTAGGCTCATGTATTTGAACACTTGGTGCCCAGTTCTTGGCACTGTTCAGAGAGGTTATGGAACTTTCAGGAATGAAGCTTTCCTGGAGGAAGTGTATCA
>LOEQ01001752.1:149884-160499 GCA_001685075.1 Bramus lutescens
GAGAGAGAGAGAGAGAGAGAGAGAGAGAGAGAGAGAAGATTGACTCAACAGAAAGAAGACCTCAGGGCATGGAGTGTGTACTTGGGTTTGCACTTCTAATTGGAAATAAGAGCCAAGTCAGTTTTGCTGACGCAGGACTTCTGCTTTTCTCAAAATCACTAGGTTGTACAAAAATACAGTTCTTAGAAAAATGGAGGTA
Organism: Bramus lutescens; assembly: GCA_001685075.1. Lineage (NCBI taxonomy): Eukaryota > Metazoa > Chordata > Mammalia > Rodentia > Cricetidae > Bramus > Bramus lutescens. The sequence continues at coordinate 150,084 of LOEQ01001752.1, forward strand.
GAGACTTGAATTCAAGAACTTAAAATACATTAAAAACAAAACCCAGAAACCTAGTAAACATGATGGATGACATGCTTTCCCACACATCAAATGGCCAAGAAGTCCATAGAGACTACAGTAAACATGAATTTGCTCCAGGGAGGGCTGTTAACACCTTGCGCTGCTGTGGCTTGACATACAGGCGGTGAGCAGAGATGTGCATCACCACTTTCAAGTGTGTGCAGGTGTGTGTATTGTGAGTCGCCTCAAGGTTTGATTCAGCTAAGTGTGTGTTTCCTTCAGAGGAAGCCATGCTAAGCAAACATGGAATCAGTTATGTACAAATCATTCTGTTTGATATCCGTTCCATCGGAACAAATTTGTGTTTTTAAAACAAGAATTATGGAAAACTACACTGTACAATGGTCTGTTTTGATTTTGTTTGTTCTCTCTGGTGTTTAAAATATAATTGGAAATCATTTAATTGCTCTAAAGAGTAGGCTCATCATTGCTTTGGTTGTGAATCCATTACAGACTGAATTGAAGCCCGGGTTTATTCTCAGTGCCAGGTACAATGTGGTGTTTGTCGTCATTTGCACAGCTAAGCTTTCTCGTCTCTTTGTCTCCATGTGGCACAATTTCCTCATGAAAGTGGGTTGAGCAAGTAGGTGCTTCCCTCCAGAGATTGGCTATGGTTATAAGATGGACAATTTGAACAAAGATAATCTTTTTTTAAAAAGGGCGAATAGATGAGTACATCTTTCCTTTCAATAGACGATTGACACTTTGATCGGGGTGGCAGTAGAATGAGGTTTGGAAGTCTTGCTAGTTGTTGGTTAGCATGCACAAGGCTCTAGTTGTTGGTTAGCATGCACAAGGCTCTAGTTGTTGGTTAGCATGCACAAGGCAAATGGGGCTTCGCTTCCATTCCTAGATCCACACATGCATGCAAGTTGGAAGGAAGTAATGATATATATTACAACTTGGATTGAGCCTTGAGAACAGTGACCATAAACCAGACACAGAAGGTGACATGTTGTGTTATTCTACATATATAAAGTACTCCGAATAGATAATGCTCAGAGGTAGACAAGGGAATCGTTGTCTGCTAGAGGGTATGAGAGTTCCATTTAGGTCGATAAACTTCCTGCACTAGACAAATGGCCATGTTTCAACAACAGCACAGGTGTACTTAGAGTCTCTGAGTTGTACACTCTAATATGTTAAAATCTGAGCCAGGGAGATAGCTCTGTGGTTAAGAGTACTCATTGCTCCTGCAAATGATCTGGGTCAGTTCAAACACTCCGTGGCAGTGTATAACTAACTACCTGTAATTCCAATTTTGGGTCATCAGACACCCTCTTCTGGCCTCTGTAGGCCCTAGGGCACGCATGTGCTGTGCATACATACCTGTTTGTAGTCACATATCAAATTAGAAATAAATCTTAAAGTGTTAATATTCCTGAGATATTCTGCCACAACTGAAAAATCAAAAGCTTGTGTAGAATATGTGTCCTAGGTAGTAGAACTCTGTCCTTAGCAAATGTGGGGTGAAAGGTGAGCCCAGGCAGCCTTCCGGGACTTTGTAGCTGTGTGCAGCAATAGAGCAATAGCACAAAGCAGGAAAAGGGTGGGGTGCCGAAGATGTGAGGGCCGTAGGGGGCAGGTTTTGGGAGAAGGGGCACAGTATAAGAAAAGCTTCTGGAGTCTTCCAGAAGGCTTTCCTGAAGGCAGGTGTACATTACGCTCATTTTGTCTCAGCTAGTGTTGGCTGGGGAGTTCTGGAAAATTCCTGTTCCTGGGCCTGGTTCCATTCAGATGTAGTAAACTCTAGAGGAGGAGCTTGTTCTCATGTGCAGCCACTGCTGTAAGCACAGACAGTATGTTTGGGTGTATCCAGGCTGAGGGAAGTGCAGTCACATTGTCCTGTCGGGAGAACCAAGTTCTCTGTGACTAGACAGTGGGGCATGAGTGATTGAGACTGTTAGGAGTAGACCACATTAGGTCCAATGCTAACGGTAGATGCGGCTCGTCTTTTTTTTCAGTGAGGATGACCGACAAGATTATGCTGGGAGTATGAGGGTCAAAAATTGGAACTTTTGCTTTTGTAGGTAAATCTTGTAGCATTTTGTCATGGAAACAGCAGAGTAATGGGTTGGAGACAGGGAATAGCCTGGAAGTAAATTTTAGAGTCATAAATATATTGGGCCTCTTTAAATATATTCTAGAAGTCTCCATGACCCCTTTTGTGGTGGTCTATGGGCAGGTCTGAAGAACATATCCATCTTCATGATAGTCTAAAGGTATTTACATGGTGGAAAGAAAAGCTGATGCGTATTGATAGTATCTGTATAATTTTGGATGTTTTATACACTGGGACTATGACACGAAACACAGTCATTATGGTTTTTTTTTAAATTTCTGTGTACTTGAAAAATAGTTTGACTTAAGAATGCCCTTGATGAGACACAAAAACTTTCAACCCTGCCTTCCAAGTTGTCTGCTCCTGTGCCGTGAGAGTGTGGGGAGCGTGCAGCAAACACTTGCGCGGCAAACTGAAGATGCTGCTTCTTCTGCCCTAGAACACTTCTAAAAACGTTTGAGTGGAGAAAAACAGGTTATTCATTGCAGCAACCCTTTCCTCGAAGAATGAGGGCCACGCTTACTACGACGCAGACTTGCAAGCTTTGATGAAATTGTTTTAGCAATGTGCACTGTGAGCCTCTAACTTCAGTGTAAAGAGTTGGCAGCATTTATTGCCTATGATAAAATTTGGATTTTTAGGCAAAAAATAAGAATCTTGGAAAATTCATATCTGCCCCTGCAAAACTATTAGGATACTGATTCTTGAGAAGGTTCCTGGTGGGACTGCGTGATGTCCTAATGATGTAGTAAAACACATCAGATTTTAGATCTTAGTCCTAGGTGATACAGTGCTGTCTACTGTTAGTCACTGTGTGTGTGTGTGTTGTGTGTGTGTGTGTGTATGTGTGGTGTGTGTGTATGTGGTGTGTGTATGTGTGTGTGGTGTGTGTATATGTGTGGTGTGTATGTGTGTGTATGTGTGTGTGGTGTGTGTGTGGTATGTGTGTGTGTGTGGTTTATGTGTGGTGTGTGTGTATGTGTGTGTGGTGTGTGTGGTATGTGTGTGTGTGGTGTGTGTGTGTGTATGTGTGTGTATGTGTGGTGTGTGTGTATGTGGTGTGTGTGTATGTGTGGTGTGTGTGCGTGTGGTGTGTGTATGTGTGTGTGTGTTTGTGTGTGTGTATGTGTGGTGTGTGTGGGGGGGGGTGGTATGGGTGTGGGTATGAGGACCCAGGCAGGTTCCAGGCCGGTCCTGGAAGTGTGATGGCTTTTTTTTTTGTCTTCTCATTTAGTGAGACCCACAGAATAGATCGGGATTTCAGGACTGGGTCCCCAATGGGCCACACTGCATACAAAGCAAAGAGTACGGATTTCATTTTCAGCCAGATAGAGTAAAAAGCAGCATAGCTTGAAAGGAGGGTTTAAGTGAGTGAGCTGGCTGGGGACAGGGTAGGTGTGGTGTGGAGGATAATGATGCTTTATGTCCTCATATGACATTTACTCTTAGTTCTTCATAAAATCCTCTGAAAAGAAAGGAATCTTATTGATTCTGAAGTAAGATTTAGGGAAACTGGTTTTTCAAGATGACCGTCTCATCTTCTGTACTCTCTTTTAGAATTACATTGTAAAGTGGGACACAGAAGCTCCTAGCTGTCTTCCTAACATTTAGGAGGCTGGACTAGGAGGAATGCAAAAAGTTCAGGTGAGCCTTGGCTGTAAAGTAAATCCTGAGCCAGCCTCAGAAGCTCAGTGAGACTTTGTCTCGAAATAGCAAACAAATAACGAACACTCACCCCTGGGATGTTATTATAATAATGACATAATTATAATAATTATGTTATTATTAATAATAATAACAACAATAACCATTATTGCTTCTTTTACCATTCACGCTGTTAATAAGAATGTGCTCTGGGATTTTGAGGACCAACCCTTCCTTCTTCTCATTCCAACTGTTTCACAGGCTCTTCATTCTTGTTCTTACATGCTGGAGGCTGTTTCTTACTCTTAGGTACTAGTTTGGTATTTGGGAACTCAGGAAGAGATCCATCTTTTTGGTCTTGAAATTGCTAGAACTGGCCAATACCCTACTTTCCCCTGAGAACTCTCTAATAATGGCTCCTTTCAACATAGCCTTTGCCCCAATTTCCTGTTGTTTTTATTTACATGTCTATTTTTTTACTAAATATACAGTGGTATAATTTTGTTAAGATTCAGTATCTATGTTGTCTTCTAAGAATTCTACTTGTGGAAATCTTTTTGCTAGATACTAGGTCATCTCTCTGGAAATGCCAACCCAACCTGTCCTTGAAGATAGTGTTAAGTGTTAAGGGAGGGCCATAAGACTTGATGTCCCAACTGGCAGAGAATATAATTTTTCTGAAGAGGAGAAAGTGAAACCCCTAAAAAGTTGCCTAAGGGTGCAGTAGGCAATGAGCTACAGAAGCCACTCCTGGGAATGCTGAGTGTAGGTTGGTGAAAATAGGAAGATGTGAGAACTCCTGGTGTGTGTGTGTGTGTGTGTGTGTGTGTGTGTGGGTGTGGGTAGGGGGCGGCAGCAGGGAGAGAGAACATGTACTTCATAGCTGGGAGGTGAACTGCAGTGTCCCTGTGTCTCCAATCCTTTCATCAGTACATAGATTACTCTTCCACCCTTCCAACCCTTCTAGCTAATCACCAGCCGAGGATCAGAGGCAAGAAGTGTCTGAAGCAGAATACAGTCTTGGTGGGTATGAGGAGTCTTTGAACTGGAAAGACCGCGAGCAGGAAGTCACCCTAAGCAAAGATGTCTTCTCTGCAAACAAGGCCACTATGACCTTGGCACAGTTTGCTGAATGCGCTCCATCCCATCACCATGCATGGTGCATGGCACGTTTCGCCTTTACTCTGTGTCAGTCAGCTGAGTATGGCCTGGAGTTCCTGTTCAGCATGTGGCTCCTCCCCCACAAGCCCGGTGTGGTACTGATGTAAGGCTAATAACTTCTGTGTGCTTTTTCCTATTTGATTTTATTTCTTAGCTTATCCAGGACTCCCAAATGGATGAGCACGTAGTTCACCTATAAATATGTCTTGCAAAACTCAATCCACGAAGTAAAGAATGTCATTGGTTATATGCATGCTGGTGTGCATGTCCACATTAAATACTTATTTCCTTGAATTTTTATTTTAATCATAACCGAATTGTGCAGTGTTAATGTTTGAAGAGACGGTTGTCCAGAGTGAAAATTTTCAGCCTTATTAGAAAGTTATATGTCACAGTAATAACTTCTAATAAATGAAAACATGCTCCTATTCATGAAGAACAGTCCTGTGGCTTCCCTGGGAGGGTGCTCACCAATGCCCTTGCTTTTGAACACAATGCTCTTGTTCCAGGATCGCTTTCCTATAGCTTCACAGCAAAAAGTAGTGCTGTGTTTACAAATGCAGCCAAGTCCCTCACAAATAGGTAACTTTGGTTCAATGACTCCCTTCCTGCCACCTGTCCTAAAACCTGGGGCCCTTGCTCTTCTGTGGAGGTACAAATGCTTAGAAAATCAATACATTCTTATTTTTAGTTCAGTGGTTTTGCCTTGAGAGAGCAGGTGGCCCAAGACTCACCATCATGAAAGCTAGTTGCATTTATGTGAGAGGTGGATTGCCTGACTTCATATAGTATTTTCTTCAAAGGAATAGTTTTGCTTTTTATATTTTAAGCTTCTTATGTATTTTCTTCCTTCTCTGCGTCTTTTTGGGGGCCTACAGAGGAACTGAATTGGCCTGTGTTTGTCCCGACTCTCCTATTGCCTCTTCTAGAGTTTTTAGTGATGGGGAAGGTGCAGTCAGCAAGTCTTTCATCTTGTTGGAGATGGTTCTTCTTGCAGATGACTCTATACCTACATCGGCAAGAGGTTGGAGGCAGTGCACGTCTTCAATCTGCATAATTCTTCTGCTAATTTGGGGGAAACCTTGACCTCCAGACCTACCCCATGCGGTTAGGAAGTCAGTATCTGACTCCTACAGGAAGGAAGTTTCTGCAACAGAAATCCTGTAAGAGCAGTAAGAAGACCCTCTTCTCTTCCAGCAGTCCTTTGAGATTGAGTTAGGCAAGGGCTATTTTTCTTCCTCCTCTTCTACGTAGCTGTTGCCCTCCAGCCCCAACATACACAACCGAGCTAAACACTTCAAGTATTTGGTCATTTTATATTTTTATATATAAATATTTATATTTATATTCCTGTTCTCTAAAAAACTTAGAAATAAAGGGGGTCTGGATTTATTTGCTGCAAATTAAAATCCTCTACATTCTATCAGTTTATATCCTGAGGAGGAGGCAGATTACATCATCCATTTTCATGGCTGTGAGCAGTCTTTCGCTTTGCAGTGGTCTGGGGAGGCAATCACGTGGGTGTTTTACATTTGTCTTTGATAAATGCAGAGGATATAATTAAAGGTCAAATCCTGAAATGGGGTTTTCGTTTATTTTGACGTCTGTGGAAATACTGTGTTAGAACAGTATTCTTTAATGATCCAAGTTTCAAATACCTTTTTAATTACCTAAGTTTCAGTGAAGTCTGCGAATTAAAGTGGTATAAATGAATGCCTACTTGCCAGGAGGAATGTTCTAGAAGTATCCTCAATGGCCGAATAATAAATAGTGTAATTAATGGTATGAAATATTATACTGTCTTGTTAACTGGGGTGGAGATTTCACATCTAGGCAGAGTGAATGTCTCCTTGGCGTGTAGTGTGTGGTGTAACAGGCTAAACATGTGGAGTTTTAGCAGGCTCATGTCACAGATACCACTAATGACACCTAACGGTGTGTCATGAACGTGAGTGTAGAATTGGGGTTGGTATCTCTCTTTGAAAATGACATTTGTTTTCTTAAGCTCTTTCAGGTTGAGACTAAGGGCCAGTGGAATGCCTTTCAGTGTATACTGAGTATGGCACCTCAGGAAAGTTTTATGTTATACTCATCTTAACAAATTATAAATCCCCTGAATATGTATTTTAAGAAAATCTGAGAGTTTAGTGACTTTATTTCCCCTATACAGTGTTGATGTATATTCAGAAATAGTCATTTTTGTGTCTACAAAGTAGATAATTGGTAATTTCTCTTTTATATACACATACATCTTTCGTTCCCTTTTTATGTACTTCTACCGAATTCTGCACTAAATTCTCACATTGACATTTGAGGCTCTTGACAAGGTAACTTTCATAGAGTACCATTTTCTTGCTGTATTGGATTCCTAGATTCCTTAGTCTTCATTACCGTGGGCTCTTGATACATGCTTGGAATGATTTTACCTACTCTGCTCTTCCTCCCTGTCCTTATTGGTAGGAATTCCCCCCCCCCATTCTCCCTGGCCCAATACATAATCTCTCCGGATTCCTCTAATTAAACAAAGCATCATTTTCCTTTCTCAGTATGAATTGTTATGGGATCTGAAGTTCCCTGAAAAAGCCACAATGAAGTTAAGCTGTCTGAGTTCAGAGAGTTTTAGAACTTTATGATTGTGCAGAGATGGAATATTGCAGACTGAGAGATGAATTATCTTGGCCGACCTGCTTCTTTGAACTGTGTGTGTTTGGCAGTCTAGGCACATGTGGGTAGTTCAGAGGACAGCTTTCTGGCATCGATTGTCCCCTTCAAGTGACTCGAGGCAGGGTCCCTCCTGTTCTTCTGCCATCTCTGTTTGCTCTGAGTATTCTAGGCTAACTGTCCCTTGAGCTTTGGGGCTGGTCTGTTCTCTTCCTCTCACCCTGACAGGAGTGCTGTGATTCAGATGTGGACACCACCCCCTCCAGCTTTTCAGTGTGGGTTCCAGGGTTTAAACTCAGGTCTCTAGGCTTGAGCAGTTAGCATCTTCACCTGCTAACTATCTCCCTGGCCTATCTTAACTATCTTTAGTCTCCTTACTAACCATTTAGTAGGGCTTGGGAGCTAACCATACACACGTGAGGACTGTGGAATTTAGATCCCAGCACCCCATAAAAATGCTAGGCAGATGTGGCCATATGCCTGGAATGCCAGCTCCTTGGAAGGAGAGACAGGATCCCCAGGGCAACCTGGCTAGCTAGACTAGCCACATTGGTGAGCTCCAAGGTCAGTTTAAGGACCCTGCCTTAGTGAATTTAAGAAGGGGGCATTACTGAGGAAGACAGCTGACAGTGAGCTCTCTCCTATCCAAGCACACACAAGAGCATACATGCAGACCGCACACACACACACACACACACACACACACACACACACACATGCACACACCACAAAACACATATATTGCTCATCAGAAAACATCTGAAACCTGTAGCAGAATTTTCTCCACTTTGTTCTAAGTCACTTGCCTGCCAACCCCACCTGTGCATTTGGTAAATATATTGAAATGTGATTGCCTTTCCCGTGAATATAAAAGTTCATCTAACCACTACCACCCCGGGATGTATCACTTGGTGCTCTTTACAGAGTGGCAGTAGCATTTACTAAAGCAGCCGTGACAAATTAGAGTGGACTGGGAGGTTTAAACAACAGAAATGTATTTTCTTGCTGTTCTGGAGCCTGGGAGTTCAAAACCAATAGGCTTGTTCTTTTGCCTGAGACCTGGTTTTAATTCAGAACAGCAGCCCTCCCTGTGTGCTCACAGGGCCTTCCCGTGCGCATGCTTCTTGGTGTCTGTTCTCTTAGAAGGACACTCATCATGCTGGATCAGTGCCCCCCTATGTAACCTCATTTGACCCTACTTGTCCTTTGAGAGGCTATGTCTCAAGATGGTTGTATTCAGAGGTATTAAGGCTCCAGTGTGAGACACTGGAAGGGTTGGTACAGCTGGGTCCCAAACAGTGGCCATTTTATACTTTTCAAGACTCCCCCTCTTCATATCCTGTATTAGCCTGGGTGTTGGAAGGCAGGATGATGTACAAATGGGCCTCTTAGGTACTGGTGTAGTGCTTCATAGTAAGTAGTCACTAAGTATCTGTTGAATCTAATTTCAATTAAATCAATTCCTTAATAATTTAGTGTAGTAATTAGACTTTTATGGGAATTATCTATGGGAAAACAGGGTGCTTAAAATTACCTTATGGATTGGACCAAACAGTGCCAAGTAATTTATTAAACAAAACCTTGCCAGAATAGTAAGTTACTTCCTTTCCCTTCAGACTTAAGTAATGCTCATTTTACCTCTGTGTGTGTGTGTGTGTGTGTGTGTCTACATCTTCTCTTTCTTATGAACTCATAGGAAAAGAAAGCCAGAGCAGAATTTAATGCATCCTAAGTCCACACAGGGCTCATTTCTGCATTCAGTGGCAAATGCTAAGCAATGCCTGAGTGTCACCAGCCAATTCTTTATGCTCCCTGCGGTGGTGTTGTCACGTCAGAGGCCTCATCACCAAGATGTGCTGCTCAGAAGTGGATGTTCCTTGGAGATAAGCTGACACTGGCTAGGTTAAGAACTCTGGAACTCCTGTTCCAAAGTCCAGCATCCACCAATTGCATCAACTCTCAGTTGCTTTATCGCTTATATTCCCCCGCAAATCACCTCTGTCTTGTCATGGATCTTTGCGGTATTTTATTAAAGAATGCCTGGCATTACCTAGCTCTCCCTGATGCCTCCTTGCACTTGACTTATCCGCCCAAAATCTGGTGAAATACCTCAGCCTGCCCGACGAGATCCAGTGCTCCTATGTGATAGCCGTGTTGAGAGTTTTCCTCATAGTAGTTGAGGATGCCAGTTGTTGAAGGAAGATTTGAGGCTCTACTTAACCTTTTGACAAATCACTTTTCATCGGAGACCTGACCAGAGGAACGAGGAGTTTAATGTAGTGTGCTAGAAGGGCCCACATTCACTCAAGCCTGGATGTAAATTACATTGTTTGTGCTGTGCTTCCTATCTCCCTGTTGAATGTTGCACTCTCTGTAGCTGAAAGCTACACAAGAACCTGCCAGACATGGTCCTCTGTAGAGCTCATTGCATGTCCTATGTATCCCCATGCTTCAGATGAAAACAGAACCCCTCGTAAGAAGTTTCTCTTAGAGGTTGGTGGCTCCTGGCCTCAGCTTCAAGGAAGCAGAGAACCCAATTTGAAACCCACTCAATAGCCATACTTGCATTTTGATTGAAATATTGTGAAAATCACAAATAGAGGTCCTGTTACCCATCTTTCTGTCATTGATGAATTTTCGTTGCTTTTTGAATGCGTTTTTCTCAATGTATTCCTGCGGGCCCCTTCTTGTTTTTCCTCAATTTTCTTTAGAGTAAGGCTGAAAGTAAATGAAAGCTACTTGCTGAGTGATGTAGGAGGGTAAATCTGTCTATGTGTTACTTTCATTGGTTAATAAAGAAACTGCCTTGGCCCTTTGATAGGACAGCA
>LOEQ01001752.1:160595-173749 GCA_001685075.1 Bramus lutescens
AATACAATTTGTGTGTTGTTATTTCCGGGTATAAGCTAGCCGTGCTGGAGCCGGCCGGACAAAAAGCAGGCCAGGCCCGCTCCTCTTTCACTACAGAATGGCGCCCAAATATCACTACAGCTGAGGACACATCCTTAGTATTTTGGAACCCACTGATCAATCTGCAGACATCTCAGATCACCTCCGAGGTGATAGTGACTTAATAGTTGTGCTACTTGATCTAATCTCCCACTACAGTGGCTGGCGTGCTTCTCATAATGGCTAATATTTCCTTATTTTTTCTAATGATTCCTAATGTCATCCTTCTTGATAGCCCTTTGGGGATAATCTAACGTGATGCATTTAGATGTCTTTCTTGTCAGAACAGTTACCATGGCACCTGCCATTCCCCGGTGTTACTGATCTCATTGGGTTGAGCTCACTTACTGCTTATGGTCAAAATTTCGCCTCTGAGCACTGGGTGAAATTCTCCACTATTCTGCATAATCTATTCTTCCCACCTAGATTATGCCATGTTGAAAACTCTGCCTTATTTATCTTTTATCTTCTTCCTATATTCCTTACCACAAATTTAAAACACAGTAGGTCATCTGGGTATTTTCTTCTAATAAGAAATACTGTATACTCTTGCATTCAAATTACACTATTTGCCTGCCACAGAGGAGCGACAATTGGAGGGCAAAGGTTCCTACTTCTAATTCTCAAAACTTGGGAACCGCCATGGCTAATTTTCAGGTTTGATGCTTCCCTTGCCGAGAGCCTAAGCTGCACCAGCTGACACTTGTGCTCACACCCACAGAAGCAGTAAAGGTTTGAAGTTGGTTTTGTTTAGTTTTTGTTATTTATTTTGTTTCTCTTTTCATCTTCTTGCTGAAGAGGTACCTACTCCAAGAATAATGCTACTAATATACAAAAACATGGCTGCTTCATGCGGCCTTCTTTTTTGGTGGTGTACTTAAAAGTAATTCAGTGATGGTGCCACATGTTACCATTCACAGTCCAGAACACGCAGTATTAGCAACACATCTGCTGTAGGAGTCCCATAGTAAGATTGAGAAGTATCAACCTACCTAACCCCTGTTCACCAGCCACTGCTGTTACAGGAAAAGCCAGAGTGAATTTCTTTGCAGAGCCTGTGACACATTGGTCTTAGAAGGGAGATGAGTGGGGAGTGAGCTGGGGAAACTGTAAAGTTGCTGGTGATCATTTTTGGATGAAGTTCTGCTGATGGCAAGGTGACCTTCCATAAGTCAGTCCTCCGTCTTAGGCTGTTGGGCAGGACAGGGTCTTGGGTCTCACAGAGAATAAAGGATGGTTCAGGATTGCTCTTGAGGAACACTTGTTACTTTGTGACTGTAGGGAGTGGAGGAGGTCCTGAGTGGGTGAAGTCCTGAGTAAATGTGTGCTGTTGACATGGGCACAGCCATTTTAGGGACCCCAGAGCCTCAGACCCATGAAGGAATGGCACCCCTCTTGTCCACCCCCTCAATAAGGCTCAGAGAAATGGCGAAGCCTTCCTGGGGGACCAAGTGCTAGCGTTGGCAGCATTTTCAAAAAATATTCATCTTAGTTCTTGTGTATTTCCTGCTAAAGACTGCTCCCCTACAGAGACTGCTCCTGTGGGAGATTCATGAGACCTGTCACCTTGGTCTAGATGCCATAAACTCTGCCTTCCTGTTTATCTGAATGTAATAACCCCGCCTCCTTGTTCATCTGTATGCAACATCCCCATCTCTCCGTTCAGCTGTAGATAAAATCACCCCGAGCTTAGAGTGCTGCGACTTCTCAGGACAAGAGTCCAGACCACTCGTTTCCAGCTTTCTCTCCATGTGTCTGTCTGTCTTTTCTGCCTTCCTTTAATGTCCCAAATGTGACATGTAACTTTGAAACTTTCTGTGTGCATCCTCTTTCCTTGGCCTACACTACCTCAAATCTGATCCTTTTTATGGACAGATAAAACACACTGTAGCTCTGGTTCCTCTAAGAGGGTCAGGCTTCTGCCCAGCCCAGGAAACCAGACTGAGGTTTCCGCTGGCTCTGAGGAGCCTGGGGCCCAGCCAGAAAGGAGGAGGGGGGCCTCCTTTCTGATGGTCAGGCTTTCTCCTGTGGGCTCAAGTTCCTGTTCGCTTTCCAATGCTTCTGAAGCTTGACTTTTTGCTTGCTTGTTTGTTTTTGAAATCAATCTTGTTCTGATTTTCCATTTTCTCTCCAAGTTTGGTGATTATAATTTGAGATTCAGAATAAAACTAAACAAAACACACTACTTTCCTGTTGCTCATAGCAGAAAATAAATAGAATTCATAAAATTAAAAATAAAACTTTCACTGTGTTTGAGTTAACTTTGTAGATTTAAAAATTTTTATTATAACTTTTTTATTTTGTTTGTGTGTGCCACTGCATGTATGTGGGCATCAGATCATAGCTTGTGGGAGTTAGTTCTGTCCTTTACCATGCAGGTCCTGGGGTCTGAACTGGGGTGGTCAGGCTTTACAGCAGGTACCTAAAGCCCCTGAACTGCCTGACTAGTCTGACTTTGTAGGCCTTCTAAGTGGAGTATGGAGTACTAGGTAAACTCAGCCGTGTACCTAAGTCAATATAGCTAGAAACAGGAGCATGGGCATATGCCTGGGTTTATGGGAAATTCCAGAATATTTTTAAGGTTCATATTTTATTATTAACTTAAAATTTTTATTAACATGAATTGGGAGTTTTAAAAAACTAATCCGTTCATAAATGTTAGCCTCTGACTCTGAGAATGTTTGGCATATTTTAAAGCATCTTTCTGAGTGTTTGGTAATGTATTAGCTCAGTTATTCCTTATGATCTGCAATAAATCATTCATGTTGCTCTGACAAAAATGCCACCGTCTGGGTAGCTTAAGCAGCAAGTATTTCTGGAACACAGACAAAGTACTGGGAAATTTAGAGTCTGGTGAGAGCCAACTTCTTGGTTCTTGTTCATGAAGACTACTCTCCTGCAAATATACTATGTCTTAGTTTTTTTTTTTTCTATTGCTGTGATAAATACCATGAGCAAAGGCGACTTGGGGAGGAAATGGTCTGTTTTAGCACAGAGTGGTGGACTATCCTGAAGGGACGACAGGGTAGGAGCTCACATTAGGACCCTGAGGCTAGAACTGTAGCAGAGGCCATGGAGAAAGGCTGCAGACCGGCTTGTTCCTCATGGTGCTTTCTCTGTCTGCTTTCCAATACACCCAGGACTACCTGCCCACGGATGGTACAACCCCAGTAGGCTGTGATGTCCCCCATCAATCAGCAATCAGCAGAACGCCCTACGGATTTGCCTTTAGACAATAGAATGGTGTCATTTTCTCAAGTGAGGTCTCTCTTTCCAGATAGCTGTAGTTTGTGTCAAGTTGACAGAACAACTTACCAGGAATCCCAATGCCATTACTGAGGCACGCGATTCACCATGTGCATTTTGAGGAGACGCAAGCCTTCTTTCAGTTGCAGCATGTTCCCCAAGGCTGCTCACCGGGTTAGGCACTGGGGATTAGCACTTGAGTCCTGGCCGTTTGCTCGGGACTCCTGCTTATAATGGTTGTGTTGTCTGCTGCCAGGCTCTCACCAGTCCCGGTGTTTTCTCATTACCTCTTCAACGGTTCATCAGGTTCTCAGTCACCTGCTCAGGAACACAGCCAGTCCAGACAGTGACAACAGCCTCAGAGGAGCAAGTGGCAGAGCAGAGATCCACAGGCAGAAAGGGACAACCGCATCTCAGGAAAGCCCCAGGGCACTACCATCAAAGGATGGGTTGAAGAGGACTGGGCAGAAGACAGTAAGGACAGTTGGTCATCAAGAGCAGAAGGCAGAAAGTTCTGGAATAAGTGGCAGAGATATTTGAGGACCAGAGAGATGAATGCATTTGCTGGTGTAAAATAAATAAATAAATAAACAAACAAATAAATAGAAAGTAGTGATGGTTGAAAAAGTACTGTTTGGAGTTTAAAGGGGTGTATTCTGGGGGGTTTCATTATGCAAAAAATCATAAGAACAATAAATACCAAATTAAAGTGGGAGAATTGCTTTGGAAGGTTGACACTGGGTCATGCTTTTTTTTCAGGTCTGTTGGTTGCCTTTGTAATAAAGCCCTTTTACTGGTCCCATTTGTCTTTTGACATAGCAGTGCTTGCTGCTAAGCCATCGTGTGAAAAATCAAGCCTTGCTTTTTTTTTTATTGTGTATGTCTTACTCTCTGGGACTGGAGCTGTGGCATAGGCTGGGTCACTGTTGCCTTGATTCAAAAGACATTTTGGATGATATAGCATGGTTTAATTTCTTAACTAGCATGTGAAATATACAGTAAATCACTATCACTGCACCCGGGCACAGTGCAACAGAATTTAGATTGGCGCTCTGTCTGCCTGTGATGAGGTTGCCTGTTAATTCTGAGCAGATGACTTTTATGTATGTGTGTGGATTGTTCAACATGATAATTCTCATCTTTAGAAGTGGTGCTTCTAAGGGTTCAGTGCACATGCCTGTGAGCCTAGCCCTTGGGAGGAGGAGGCAGGAGGACCAAGAGTTCATGGCCATTCTGCCCTATATGGAGTTCTTTTTCAATTAAAAATTAAATAAACTAACGTGCTGCTCCAAGTGAGCTTCTTTCCACTCTGTGTTTCTTCTCCCGTCCTTCCACATAGCCCTCTAAATTCAGTTCTTAGAAGACTCTGACAATAGATGGCCGCCTCGTCCCTGGAAACTTCTCAATGCTGTCTATGCACTTGGTGATCGAAGTCTGCATTCAAAGGTCAGAGTGTAGCCGTTCTTTACAGAGGAGTGTGTTCTCCGTGCTCCTTACAGTAGGTATGGTGTGTGTGTGTGTGTGTGTGTGAATATATGTGTGGAGGCTGGAGGTAAATATTGGTTGGCCTTTTTGCTTGCTCTCCACCTTATTTCTGAGACAGAGTTTCTCACTGAATCTGAACTCACCAACTCAGCTAGACAGACTGGTCAGCAACCTCCCAGGATTGAATTGGATACACATGCTACTGTACCTGGGTCTTAGGGTCCCCAATGCTTGCACAGTGAATGCTTTACCTACTGAGCCATCCTTCCCATACCATCCCGTCCATTTGTTTATCCAGATATGTAGCAATGCACAGAAATACTGCTTTTATGTTTCTAAGTTTTATTTATTTGGGAGCTGGAGCGATGGCTCAGCTGTTAAGAATGCTAGCTTCTCATTCCCAGGACCGGGTTTGATTCCCAGCACCTCCATGGCAGCTCACAACCATCTGTGACTCCAGTCTCAGTAAAGCCAATACCCTCTTGTAGCTTCTGTGGGCACCATGCATGTATGTGGTACATAGACATAATGCAAGCAAAATACCCATACATTTCAACATTTTAAAAATCTCTGAAAATTTATGTATTTATTTTTTAAAATGTTATGCTCTCATGTGGGGTGCATTCATGCCGTTGTGCACACGTGGAAGTCATGTGTGGGTGCATTCGTGCCGTCATGCACATGAGGAGGTCATGTGGAGGTCACATGTGGGGGCATTTATGCCACTATGCACACGTGGAGGTCATGTTTAGGTCATGTGTGGCTGCATTCATGCAGTCATGCACATGTGGAGGTCATGTGTGGCTGCATTCATGCCATCGTGCACACATGGAGGTCATGTGTGGGTGCATTCATGCCGTCATGCACATGAGGAGGTCAGAGAACAAGTTGTGAGAGTCAGGTCTTTTCTGCTACTGTGTGGATTCCCAGAACTGTCAGTCTTGGTGGAAAATTTTCAGCCATCTTGTTGCCTTCATGGTTTTATTACTCATAGTTTCTGACTTCTTCTTTGCCCTTGCTAGCCATTAGCATGTGTACTGTGTTTGACCTGAGATGTGGGAGACATGGTAAGGTTCTGGAATTCTCTGAGCTCTGAATCCAGTGGAGGAGAAAGAGGTGAATAGAAAATTTTGATTTATGCAATCCTGGATGTTGAGTGGCAGTGGAGTTAAGTGTACGACAGTCTATTTAGTGGACAATCGGAAAAAGCTTTCCCCAGGAGCGGGGATGGGCAATAATAAGGGTTCTCCAGTGAATGTTAAGTTGCGGTTCTCCAGGCTGGATTGGTAGGGAAGAAGAAACTGGAAGTTTCCATAGGCACTTCTCTCTGTCGGCAAATGAATCACTGCTCTATAGATGTTCTGTCTTCTTCCCAAAGGGAGTGGTCACACTGTCAACTGTATTAAATCACCGTATTCTGTCTTCTTCCCGAAGGGAATGGACACACTATCGATTGTATTAACTCCCTGTCAAAATGAGTGTCTATCTAGTCTCCACTGACTCTCAGGGGAGTATTGGAGATCTCAAAAGAGTAACCCTCAAATTAACTTCCCTTGCGGCTGCCTAATTTCTTCTGTTGTTTCTCATGACTTCAAGTACCTCAATGGTAGCTATCAGGTATATAAAATGCTTCAGGCTTAGTATTCCTCGTGTGTCGATGGAGGAAGTCTGAGAGTTGGCATATGTAAGTTTGAAACTCAGCCTGCTTTTATTGCCAGCATTTATTTTTGTTAAACTATTTCAGCCTAAAAATAGGGATATGATTGTAAAATTGTAATAACTTTGAACATTAATAGAATAAAATACTATTTATAAATTTTTGTTTTGAAAATATGTTAGAATTTGACTTACATAATCATTTCACAAAAACAAACCTATTATTTTTTCACATATTTTAAAATAGAGTTTCCTGCATTTATGTCATTAGCAATATGTTAATGAATTCAAATATTAACAAATGCATCTGTAAATGTGAGAGTGGCTAGTTGTTTCTCATGCTGTGTCCATTTAAGCTAGTTATCCTATTGTATGTAGTTTTCCTTACATACGCATATTACAGAGTTTCTGCACTCAACTGGATGTTTTTTATTTGCTTATTTTGTCTTTAGGAGTGTTTTAATTTTCCTCTTTTTTGTTTTTTTTTCTTGGTCTGTGTGCTTGACTGAAAGGAAGTTTTTTTTGAATGATGTATGTGTGTAATAAGGCCTGGGAGCCTGAAAGACAAGTCAGTTTATTCATGATCTCAGTCAGTTGACCTTCCAGCCACTGAATGCCCACTGTATGCAATGAGAGCTGCTGAGTGGGTGGCACAACTTCACCTTCTCTGACCTTATGGGACTTTACAGTGAAGTTTGAGGGACAGTCGTTCCTTGAGTAAACAAATAAATGCATAATTATCAATTGTGTTAAGTCACACAATAAACTATTTTCCCCTCTTAGAATAAGGAGTCACTGTTAGGGGGGACAGTAAGTGGTCGTCCTACTTAGATATGGGAACCCCAGAGCTTATCAGGGCTTGCCTCTGCTGGTATTTCTGTGGGCTCATTGATTTGCTCTTCTAGGCTGTACTCAAAGCTACCATGCTTGAAGAAGGCGAATTTCTCTCTTTCAGTGTTATGAAAGTCTTCTTAGATTATTTAAAGTTCATCATATGTTAACTGAAGCTCAGTACTTTTCTCAAGTTGTGCTCTATCATTTTTATTTATTTATCTATCTACACGTTTAACAAAAACTCACTACTCAAGAACATTTAGTACAATTATATGTATGTGTATATATATAATTACAAAATATATATTTTACTATAGCAGCAAATAGTTTAATTTTGTAGACTTGCGGCAGAGGGATGGAGATCATATTTGCATTTCTTGCACTTATGACTTTCCCTTTGATGTTTGCTGATCCTCACACTCTGCAATAATTGTGGCGTGTGGAAACATTTGAGCTGCCGAGCATACGAAAAGCAACATGTTTCCTGCAAGACCACCTTATGTGTTACATTTTAGTGTCCTGGTTGTATGACAGTTTTTGATGGTAAAATCCACAACAGAATCACTGGAATTCCACCGGAAAAAATCAGCTTCCCAGGGCAAATCTCTGCCCTTGTGACTTAGGACACCCACCCAACGATGAGAGGTTGTAATATACTGCCATCAAAGGCCTGGAAGTGACCTTTGGAAACGTCTATCCATATATACACTTGTATGGTCATTGTGACCAATGCTGATCAGAATAGCAAAAGGATTCCCCAATAAGCATGTTGCTAAAACACATTATTCAAAACCTATTTGTTACATACAAGGATTATCAGTGGCCAGTGGAACAGCCCTGATTCTTCTTATCCTTTTACACAGAGCCTTTAAAGCAGTGAACTTTAACTAGTGGGTCACAGCCCCTTCTGGAGTCACTTGCCAAGTATCCTGCATATCAAACATTTATATCACAGTTTATAACAGTAGCCGAATTACAGTTATGAAGTAGCAATGAAATAATTTCATGGGTGGGATCACAACATGAGGAACTGTATTAAAGGGTCACAGTGTTAGGAAGGCTGAGAACCACTGTTTAAAGGCTTTCTGTGTTCACCCGTTCCATGAGGAAGCAATGCTTTTCGTAGCCAAGGACGTTCATGAATCCCTATTTGATGGTGTTAGGCCTGGTATGTTCCAAGATCCTTCCAGTTTACTGTTTATGTTCTATTTCTCACCTTCTCTTTCCCCTGGGTCAAGTTAGTGCGTCGGTGGTAATGTTCCATTCCCGTGTGCCCTGTAAATAGTGTGTGTGTGTGTGTGTTTGTGTGTGTGTGTGTGTGTGTGTGTTCTATGCTGGAACCCTGCTTTCTGTAGAAGGCTCTCTTCTTCCCAGCTGCCCCTTGTTCCATTTCCCGACTGAAGCTCTGTCTGGAGTCCTGCCTCTCAGACTCTGAAGCAGACTTGGCGCTTCTTCCTCTGTAGATGACACGGGAAGCAGGTTCCTGGTCCTTTGCCACAGTCTTCAGTTGCCCCCTCCCTGCTCTCTCAGACTGTAACTTCCCTTATAGCCTCACCTGGATCTTTGCTAATCTGTAATATTTTTGGCTTTGGGTCTAGCCAACGTCAAATCTCATTTTATTTTGCAGTATCTCATTGACATTTACCACCGTCTTGGCTAGTGGGTAGAGTTTAAAGGTTTTAGGCATTTATCCAGCACACAAAGGTGAGTGAAAAAACTTGATTCTGATTCTAGGGCCACATAGCACAATAAAATTAGTACATGAGCCAGGTGGTGCTGGTGGTGCACGCCTTTAATCCCAGTACTCAGGAGGCAGAGGCAAGTGAATCTCAGTGAGGTCAAGGCCAGCCTGGTCTACAGAGTGAGTTCCAGGATAGCCAGGACTGTTACACAGAGATGCCCTGTTTGGGGCGGGGGGAATCAGTACATGATGCAAGATGGGATGGTGATGACCTAAAATTTTATATACACAGTTTTGTACAGTTAAAGAACTCACTTCAGAGAGACCTTATTATACTCACATCTCTCTTTAAGTATTGGGAACCCCTAAATTCAGTTTCCTTAAGGGAATTTGGGGAAATGTTGCTTCCCAGTTTGCTTTTCCCAAAGTTCTTACTTTGATTTTTGTCTCCCCTCATGTGATGGAACTTAGCAAAAGTCTGAGATTAGCAGCATGGGCTGGCGAAGAAGCAACAGATTCTTCACCATTCTTACCAGGACAAGGACGGCTTCTGTGTACTGGCTGCATTCTCTGTCCACAGCATCAGTTAGATGATGTCCGCAAATATCAAGGGCTAGTTAGCTACACAATCTCCCTCTTAACTGACTAAAACGTTGAGGTTCAAAACCCTTGTGTCTCCTGCATACAATTTCCTCTTTTGTTTCAAAGTAGATGTAAATATTTTTTGTGGGAACTGAAAGCCTCCCCCACCTCCTCTTTTTCCTTTAGATAATGGTGGATATTTATCGTTAGTGGTTTTGAGCTGAGGGTCTCAGCACCACTGGGCTGCCTACTGTTGACTCTAATGTTCTCTTACTCCAGAGAAAACAAAGATGCTCGGTAATTGGAAAGCCTGACTGACCACACGTGACAGTGCGCTTTTGAGGCTGCTCACTGACCGCTGTTGCTCCTCAAAGGCTCCTGTCTATTCAAATGAACTCTCACACCTTGGTCAGCTTTCAGCTTCCAAACATCTTTCTGTTGCCAAACTTGTTATTTTTTTTTTTATCATATAGGATAAAGTTTCTTTTTCCCTTAGGTTTGCATCCTCTTATTAGACAGTTGTTACGATTCTGTCTTTCAAGTGGGCTGTAGCTAAGGTAACCTAACTCAAGAAACACACCTGGAGATTCCTGAAGTATAAACTCAGTTGTTGGGAAATGTTTTAGCCTAAGATGATCTCCATTTGCTAGAAACTGTCCCTTGAGAAGGAGGAGGCTTGCCAAAGTTCAGTTCTGTTCCTCATGTTCTTCAGCCTTTGGTCTATCCTGGAAGACTTACCGCTGTGTCAGAACAGAAACTCCTGGAGCCCATTCCTGATCTGATTACTACTGCACTGTTTTCTGTGTGCTGACTAATAACTCAAAGTATTGCAGACCAGTACTTCTGCTACTGAAGAAAGGGTTGTTTTACTTGGGGAGATTAATTAGGTGATAAGTTGTTCCTAAGGTAAAGACCACAGACACAAGGATGAAAGGTGCTGTTGATGTGTTGACAGCAGAACCATGTGTCTATCTCTCTCAGCTGCTTCCCCTTTCTTTTCTGCTTCTTGTTAAAGACCTTGTTAGCCTTAGACCATCCAGGCTCACTGTACCCTTCTAAGTTGAGAACTGCACTTACTGGTTCGTAAAATTTAACACACAATCATTTTTAGTCTCTTTTGTGTTCTTTTACATGCCAGAGAGCCATACTTTAAAAAAAATAAGAATATAAAGATCTGGTAGATCAATTTCTTATTATAAATTTTAATAGAAGTTTTAACATCACAATTTATACTGAGTTAGTTGAATTTACTTTAGATGGTGACAGCCCTGTATGTTCCATGCAAGTGGCTAGATGTTTGGGGGAGCTGCTTGTTTTTGGGGTGGTCTATTACAGTAGTAATGGCCTTACTGAAAGGGAGTTTTGCTGGTAGAACCTCATTTTCATTTCAAAGAAAGAGCATCTTTGCTGACTGCCAACTCTACTGCAGGCATGCTTGGAAACATTCCTGTTTAAATTTGTCTCTTTGATTTGTGTGTGAAGCAACCAATAGATGCCAGTGTGCAGACAGCAATAGCAGAGACTCTCCTTCCCTGTAAACGCTGGGTGACGGTAAATTTAATCGACACTATTAGCGAGTAGATCATTTCCATTAGGAGTTTATTAATGATGATTTGTAAGCTGGCTTAACTGATACTTTGAAAAAGTTAATTGTCCAGAGAGAATTAATTGCAGTATTGACTAGGGTAGTGATTTCTGGGGAATGAGAGGTGGAGGGGGCATTAGGAGACGATACAAGTAATAGATGCCACTTCATGTTTACTTGTGACCAGGAGACCATGAAACAGTCTCTGAGTAACACAGTTCCACTCCTGTCCTTTCAAACACCCGTGTGACTGTCTGCCTTTTAAAGGATGCTGCCACACACCCCTGCCTGGTTTGGCTTACTTTCTGTTCTGTCTCCTGATGTCATTATCTCCACACGCTCCCAAATCTTTCACGATGTGAGACAAAAGAAGTCAAAGCCTGTGTTGATAAAGGGCACTTGGATTCCCCACAACACCCAGTTTCCAGGTGTACAGAGGCTTCTGTATTCATCAACTCCTCCTGGATGCCCACTGAGAGCAGAACGAAGCCTCCCTGACACCCTGAGGTGTGCAGAGGTGTCATTTGCTGGTGCCCAGAGCCTGCTGCCTGTGCTTTTCCTTCCGTTTCCCTGGGGAAGGAGGAGAGTGTAATTTCAAGACTGAAATTGTGATTATGGCTTTCTGTTCTACCACTGCCTGCTGGGCATGTTAAAGAGAACGGAAGAGGAGTTTAATGCAAACCACCGCCCCTTTGCGGCAGTGGCATCTCTAGCTGCTTCACACTGCTATAGCCCCTGGAGAAACTGGTTTTCACTTGAGTTCTTTGAGACCCTGCTTTGAAGAGATGTGATGTTTCAGGCCTAGAGTGAGTCATTGTGCAGATCCAAGGACAAACCCGGAAGCCTATTCCTGCCGTTGTTGCTAGAGCTCTTCACTGTCTGACATTATATGATGGAAATAACATGTCAACCCTATGGGAAGCTGTTTTATGGGCACATAATCAACACTAACACTTTTATATGCTATAAAGTATTGGTTAAAACTATCCCACGGGGTTGTTGAGGGCATTAAAAGAATTTAACGTGAGCACCTTTAAATTAGGGCTTACTTCCTGGTAGGTACTGATTGGCAGATGACAAACCAGTGTGGCAGCTGGACTTTATGGGAGATGAATAGCTGACAGGCCATGAATATTTGCAGTGTGACACCAGGCAAAGAAATGGTCCCTGATAATCCTTGCATCTTTATTTATTAAACAAAGTTTGGACAGCCACCTTTGATGTAGGACGACAGAATTGGGGATAAGGCTGAGTGTGGTGCTAGACCCATGACCACTGGTATTTAAAGCTCTTTTTAGCATTTTGAAGAGCACACACCTGTGTTTACATGGGTATCTTGTGAGACAATGAGAACATCTCATACAGAAAGCAGGGTGACCTGCTAACATGGGTAGAAGAAGGTGAGCATGAGCCTGCATCTGCCTTCTGATGCTCAGCACGGACCAGAAGCTTATGAAATATGCTTCACCTGCTGGTTGCTTTTCGGTTCTTGATGCTCTCACAATATACGGAGATGATGGATTAGTGTTAATTTCAATTTCAGGAGCACAGTCATCCTTAACTAGTAGCTCTGATGGGTTTGAATTCGCTTGTCCAAGTGAACAGAGACCTTAGCAATGTCATGAGAGTACCCTTTGCTCTTCCTGTGTTGTAGAGTCACCGGGTTGCCTTGAGTTTTATTTTTTTTTCTAGCTGTAGTTTTGCATGCTCTTTTAGCATGGAGATATGGCACTGAATGTGTGGGAAGTTGTAGCCACGCAGCCGTGACTGGGTCTCTTGGCAATGCCCACACAGCAAGATTATTTATTTTAGGGGGAGCCTTGAATAGAGTAGAAGCCTTTTAGTTCAGGAGGATGCGCACACTGATGGTAGTCCCCAGAGTACAGAAGGCCTACCCAGACATCTTCTCTTTGCCTGATCTCCCCAATCCATGATAATCTTTTTAGAGGCTGATGTTAAAATACTGTGAATGTGTGTGTGTGTGTGTGTGTGTGTGTGTGTGTGTGT
>LOEQ01001752.1:185595-196196 GCA_001685075.1 Bramus lutescens
AAAAAAAAGAAAGAAAGAAAAAGAGAAAGACAAGACAGGAAAAAAGAAAAAAATATGGAAGTAGCTGATATAGTTAGAAAGGGCTAAAAAGTCAGTTGCAAATAACCCAAGAAGAAATGAGTGGGATCAAGATACATGATGTAAAAGAGCAGACCCATCTCTACCTGGTATTTGGAATTTCCCAAGGGAATTCCATGCTATTCCTGGGACCCTGGATTCTAACTACCCTTGTTCATGACCAGGATAACCAAATGCTCGGGAGATTTCTGTACTGTTCAGAATATTTATATGAGTTTCCGTGTTTCAGGTTATATGCTATGATTGACCCCGAGAAGCTGTTGTCTGGTGCAGACTGAGTCCTGTAACTCATCTTGATTCCATCTTGAGTCCATCCTGAGCGGTTTTTCAGCCTCCCTGCTTCTTTCAGTTTCACGTGACTCGCCTTGCCTCCGTCCAGGCTCCTTCTTCCCCTTTCAGCCCCTCTTTGGTGGCTTCCCACTCACTGGTGCCCCAGTGTCTTTGTTGCTGGCTTTGCCTTTTTCTCCTCAGTCATTGATTGCCTGTTGCCTGTGGATTACTTGCTGCACAGTCTAGAAATGCTCGTCTGCAGTCACCCGTGCTCCAGGGCGTTCATTTATGATGTTGATCCATGGAGCTCTTCTTACAGTTGCTCTTATTCTTTTTACCCCACATATTTTTAATGACACAGATACAGATAATTTTTGAAGACCATAAAGTACCTTGTGGTCTCTCTGCAAGTGCCAGCTCCCTGTATTCTAGCAATGGCGTCTGTGATTGTAGAATCTGACAAAAATGACAGAATTAGATCTCTTGACAGAAGTCATCTTGCAGATTTGTATATAGTGGTTGCGTAGCTGTTCTCTGAACAGAGGGACTATGTCATCTGCTCCTACCAGAGGTGAGGACTAAAGCGTACCAGGAGGTCTGTCTGCCTGGAGCCAAAGGGAAGTGGTGCTCCCGCATGCTGCCGCAGCACATAACTGCACATGACCTCTTCTTGAGCAACTCCGTCAGGCGCAGGAAATTGAGACATGACTAAATTATGTGTCAGGGAGAAAGAATTCCTGAAATGTTGTTTAAACAAAAGTTGGCATAGTCATAGCTTTTTCCTAACAATGCAAGAAAAGAATCTAAATGAAATAGAAGCTCAAATATTTACTTATAGCAAAACATGTTTCATGATGTTGAATTTACCCTGCTAGCATTGCTAGATGTAGCAAAGAAAACTGCGCGATACTATTGCAACTTAATTTGAGGGAAGCAACAAATTGCATCTTAGTATAGGCATGTCATGTGTAAAATTTGGACCGTACTGCATCTGAAATTTGTCTTTGGTTGAATATCATATGGTTTTTCTGGAAATCTTACTTTTAGGAAGTCTATTAATTTGTGTTTCCCTAATGATTAATTAGAGGACTGATTCTTTTTTTAAACAAATAATATTTTAATAATTTGCCCTCGCGTTAATTCCCCCGATAGAAACTTATTTAAATAAGGAATGCCGTGAATTTAAAGTCTAGACTGACTGTAGGCATGTTATATTAAAAGCGAAGACATGGATCTTGGAAATGAGGAAGGCTTTACAGTTACTGTTGACCAGATGACCATTTCTTCCTCTTCGACTCTTAGCTCCTAAGTGTGCCCTCTGGAGGTTGTGGGAAATAATCCTGTTGATGTTATTAGTAGCCAGTGCCTGCTGAGCCAATTATATGAATGGGTCAATTGTTTGTTCTTAGTTTTGTTTCTCCCAGAAGCCATAAGAGGTAGGATAGGAGAGTATATGATTTCTGTTTTGCAAACAGGCTGGTTTCAGATTCAGCCTGTCCTTCATTAGTCTCCTAACTGGCTGTTTTATACTGGCACGCGCCACCCTGCTGAGCTCAGTGCAAGAATTTTAATGGCCATTGTACTGGATGTTATTGCACGCAGAACTTTTCCCCCCTGTGGGAATAACATGCTTTACACAGTTGATTTACAATGAGCTTTTATTTTATTATGTTTTGAGACAGTGTCTTTAGTATAGGCTAGTCTCAAAGTCCTGACAATAATTCTGCTTATGCTTCCTCAGTACTTGGAATGTAGGCATGAGCCACTAGTCTATGCCTGAAATTTCATTATCCCAATGGTCCGCCCAAGTTGCTGCCAATGATGAAACTAAATTTTTATGACTAGGTACTATTCGTGTGTGTGTGTGTGTGTGTGTGTGTGTGTGTAGGGAGAACACATTTTTTATCATACATTATTGGTGCACGTCTCAGTTGATGCCTAGATTGGCTTTTATGATGCTGCAATAAACGTGTGGATGACATATCTCATTGACAGACTCATTTCCCTATACATACCCAGAAGTGGCATAAAGGTTTTTGAGGAATCTCTATATTGCTTTCATGGTAGTTGTACTAAGTTACATTCCCTCACCAAATTGTGTAAGAGTCCCCTTTTCTTAGCAACATTCCTGACATTATTGGTTTTGTTATATTTGTTTATTTGGTTGAGACAGTCTAAAACCTACAGTTCTCCCTCAGTCTCCCTAGGACTGGGACCACAGGTGTGCACAGCCATGAGCAGTGGTTTTTGTCTTGTCTACCGAGCCTCACTACCTGTGGTGAGACAGTATCTCAGTGTGGCTTGTCTATTCGTTTCCTGGATGATCAGTGACCAGCTGAATTTGTTTGTTTGTTTGTTTTGTTTTTTCATAGACTTTAACCATTTGTAGATTCCCTGTTGAGAAGTGTCTGTTCTGGCACTTTGCCCATTTTTGATTGAATTAGGTTGTTGTTGTAATTGTTATTGTTGAGGTTTGTTAGTTGTTTTCTTAAGTTTACTTTTAGCAGAGTAAACTTATTTCTGTCTGCATTATGCATGTGCTGTGAAGACTTTTAGTTTATACATATTCCATTGTTATAAAACATGCCAGGGAATTCAGCTGTACTCTGTAAGTATTAAAACTCTTTTGTTTTGCCTCATTTTCCCACCTACCTTATTTTATATTTTTTTTCCAATTCATTGGTAATGCTAATCTATGTCAAGAGTGACACCCAGGCTCAACAGGCAGGTCCATGGTTGAGTACAGAAGCAACCGCCCTCTGCACTGACACTTGGATATTCCCCTGCCTCTGCTTCCCTCCAGCTAGCTGATGCTGGGCATCTGTAGGGCTGGGACAGTGTGGCCACATGGCTTCACTAGCCAGTTTGGGAAGGGAAGCTTGCAGCTTTGTTAAGGCATTTTCTCCCTGATGACCTGTTAGATTCCTTACTTTTGCCAATTCCCAACAATTCTACTCAGTCTTATTTACTATTCCTGTTCCTAAGCCATCATTTGTGTGTGTGTGTGTGTGTGTGTGTGTGTGTATGCACACGCACACAGCTTCTTACAGCTGTTGCTTTGGCAGTGTTTCATTCAAATAAGCATATTATCATAGTTTAAATTTGCTCATTAATTTTCTTTTACCCCAAAGGTATTCAAATGAATGTCATTTTAGAAAATAATTGAGAACATTAAGCCAAAAATTGTAAGTGTTACTCAAAGCATCTTGGTGTCAGCATAGAATATTGCTGTGATACTGCAGGTAAATAACTGGCATGCTAAAACACACACACACACACACACACGTGAAAAGTCTTCTTGAAGGTGCAGTAAAGTACTATCATTTAAAACTCTAATAATCTAGGATTCTAAATTGCACAGTGCAAAGGCTCATTGTGGAACGCTTACCTGCGAAAGATCTTTTCTTAATACCCATTCCCTCATTCTTAAAAACACAGGAGAACCAATTCATAATTTTGTTTTATAAGCAACATATATTTTAAACATATTCTAGTTTCCATAAATATTTAAAATAATGTTATAATATAAGAAATATAAAATAAAAAGTGTCTTATTTCAGCTTCCTTTTATGTAATTGGTGTCTCCTATCAAAAGCGTGCCGTTACTCTTCGATATTTTTCCTGTTATTCAGAATGAGCCCTCATAGGTTATCACTCGTATTTGGCTAACTTTTGTAGCACATTTCTTTTTTACTGGGGGGTCATTCATAGAAGGGCGGGGGAAGATTTATCCTGAAAATTATTTCCATCAGAAGCATGTACTGTGTTAGGGGTTTGAACTTCCAATTGCTGGTGACTTTGAACTTCATCCAGCCGCTCCGTCTCCATTCCTCTGATTCTTAGCTCCCTGTTTTCAATTTTAACTTCTTACCGAATAGAATCAAGTAAGCCAACCCTATTTACCACAGGACATGGCATTCATTCTTAACCTCTGTCTTGATGCAGAGAATCTCCCGGTACCACACCCGCTTGTTTCCTGCTATGAGAACGGATACTGATGCTCCCATCCTCATGGCTGTGTGTTTAGCTGTCTCTTGACTGAACTTAATATTCCTTCCCAGAAAGTCTTGTGCTGTGCCACGTTTAGTGTTCAGATACAGTATTTAAGTTCAGAACACAGGGCACCACAGATTGAAAAATTCTAAGCCAAATTTGGATTATCATGAATTTTGAATTATCATGAAATTTTTTTCCTTTATTTTCATTTTGTTTGCTGAAACCCTGAATTGACTTTAGAGTGAACTTAGTATTCATGTGAAAATTGTAAAGGAGAAATCACCAGACTTCTGAGTCAGATGAGTGTTGGGGAGATGTGAATTGAATTAAACTGCTTGGAGAGTGTCCAAATATTGCAATTTTTTTTGAAAATACCAAGTGTAATTCCATAAATAATCAAGGAAAGCCAGATGCTTTTGATCACCAGACAGTCTGTGGATGTGTGCCACGGTGTCTTGAGCTCTTCTCAGCTGTCCTGAAATTGACCACTTAATATGAAAATAGATTCAAAAACATTTAACCCTTTTGCCAAATCCGATTTGTTTTAATTAGCTCTGATTGTCCAGATACAGAGTTAATAAGTCATATTCTAAAATGTATTAAAGACCCTCAGTTTTCTTTCTCAGTAAAGAGATCAGAAATTTATCGTATAGCCGTTGTAAACAAAGCACTGTACCTGTTTCTGTTCAAGTTAAAAGTAAATTTCACTGTTCAGTGATAAATTGCTAAGAGCAGTTCTAATGAAATGCTCTAAGTGTATGTAGGATCAATGACAGTGTCTCTTGTACGGATCCCTAAAGCTTTCACAGAGGAGTTTTATTCACTGCAGGAGCATCTAGAGGGAATCTAAAAGTGTCAAGCTTTTCCCTTTGTCTAAGTAATATTTTATGGTCTGTTTTAAGAGAGTGTGTAAAATAACAGCACAAGGACTCATGGAAAGGATACTTAAGTCCTATAAAAAGGTCGTGGCAAAGGAGCTGAGAAGTCAGTCGTGACTGCATTGCTTTGGTAGTTTCGCAGGGCTGGAAGTGTATTCCTGTTCTCATCATTTCCCCCAGGAACTGTTTTGTTTGTTTCAGTGAGCACAGAATTTAGTCCTGCTTATGTTTGCACTATGACACGTTTTCTGGGTGTGTGAGGTGTTTTCCTGTGGGTGGGTAGGTACGTCTGAGTCAAAGTCTTTTATTATGGAAAATCTTCACTTCAGATGGTGTTTTCATATCATTTTGTGAGGTGAACTAAAATCTGTCATTCTTTCAGCAGAAATGACCCGAACATTGAGAACTAATTCATCTTGAACTGCACAGTATTGAGTGAATCACGTGTGAACTTCCCTCTAGGTGATCCTAGTTTTCAGAGGGGAAACTTTGGATTAGTTTTAAGCTTCTGACCTGAAGCCCACATCCTTGTTCTTCTTGCCCTATAGTCTTCTACACTCCCTTCTGTGTTCTATTATCCAAAACCTCATCGGTGTGCTAGAATCTTCTAGCACTGGCCGTTTATGCATCTCCTAGCTCTGCTTCCCCTTCCCTGCAAAAACCCCCTTTCTGACCAGGCTCTCCTTGTCACTGTCAATCAGCAGTGTCTCTGTTTTCTAATGGAATGTCTGTCTCTCATTTTCTTCTGACCAGTCTCTTCCTATGTAAGGAGATGGTTCAGCTCTTCCATAGTTTCCTCTGCTTCTGTTAATATAGTGTTACTACTGAATCTGTGTGCTCATGTTCACTATGCCGTGTTAAATTTAGTGTATTAGGTGGAGCCAAATCTTCCTCACTTCTTTCGCAGGGTACATTAATATAGGTGATGGTTCACTGGATATGCAAGTGATACCCAAGAAGTGGGCAAGGCTTGAAGAATTCTCTAAACTATCAAGGATGTCGGAACTGTAGGGAGCAGGGTGTGCGGAGAACAGAGACAGTTCCTGGGACTGGCTTCTGAGGAGCTGGTGCTACTTCCGTGGTACTCCTGTAGCTGAATTCAGGTCACTGGACGCCTGTGATCCAGGCCATGGAGGGATGGGCCTGCATCCTAGAGCCAAGATTTCAGAATGGCAGCGTAGGGTATAGTGAGGGGGCTGTTATGAATGGGGAAACTAGCCAATGAGATGCAAGCTTTTCTCCTCCACCTGCCACACCGCTATACTATTTACAAAGTAGGTTTCCCCAACTCGAGAGAATTTCTAAAGTCAGCTCTTTGTAGTCACATGGAACTATGCTTTTTTTTTTTAACTCTGGGAAAGGAAGTTGGAACTATCTTATTGAGCTTCTGAGAAAGGAAACAGAAGAGGTTTCGGTGGTATTGGAGCCAAGAATGATTCTATCTTTAATTTTCAGATTGGTTTATAATAAAACCAGTTTATCATGGGGAAGATCAATGTATTGCTTTTCAACCTATGACAGTCAAGAAATTCTTGCAATATTGTACCCAGAGAATCAGAAGTTCAAATCATCCTCCGCTACGTAGAATGTTTAAGCCAGTCCCGACCCACATGAGACCAGTCTCAGAGAGGTGGGAGGAGGTAGGAACAGGTACTATCTGAAATTTAATTGCCTTGATCCATTTAACTAATTTAAGAGATGAGAGTCTATGGACCTTCGACAGGAGATGAATGTAACTCACTAATAACAGACCGACCAGCCAGCACATCATTCCAAGGTTACTTTCCTTGTAGCTTTCTCTCCTATGGTCATGACATACAAGCAAGAAGATAATCGTTTGCAGAAGAAATAAATTCGAAAGTTAGCTACCTGAGAGGATTGTACCGCTGTCCCTTCAAGAGACTGAGGACTGTGTTGGGGGCCATGCTTTCCTGTGCATGTCATTCCTACTGAAAGAGATGGGCGTGGTGAATCCCCCATTCTCTGCCTCCTTTCTTCCTTTCTTTTCCTCCCTGTTTCTCTCCCTTCTTTTCTTCCCTCTCTCCCTCCCTCATTTTTTTGTTTTTCTTCAGTCAACACTTACCAGGTACTTTGGAATGTTTAGTGCAAGGACAAGAGGAAGAAGCCCCTGACCTGGAAATACTAAAGTCTGCCAGCCAGGAGAAAGACAGACAAAGGGAGAACAGAATGGTTGTTCGGAACAGTCGAAAATCGCTGTGTGATAGTTGTCGTAAGCAGTCAGCTTTGGAGATGGACGGGAGTGCTAGATGTATCTGGAGCACAGCTGTGCCAGGGACTGTGGCTAAGGCAAAATCATATTGCAACCAGCACTATTTGAGAAAAATAAAACCAAACAAGAGTTATCTAGAACACATTGTTCCCCTTCTGCTGCCTGGTTATGAGGAATGCTGTATGGCCAACCCTTTCTGCCAGCTGCTCCCGTCAGCTTTGCCTGCAGGCTTCTCTTGCCTTTAGAGAGGAAGCGGGTAAAGCAATACAGAGCCCTGGACACTTCATTGGTTAGTGCTCTCCTTATGTTCCTTTAGCCCAGTCAGCTACCAGACACTGCTTAATTCATAGCTGGAAGGGATATGGGTTGGACCAAGAAAGCCCGAGACATCTACTTTTCATTCTGACGCAGTTTTTGGAGTATTTCTTTGCATTCGCTTCCTGGTGGAAACTGGGGCCCGAGATCTTGATGCGGTTTTCTTTTCAGTAGTGCTCTTAATAAAACTCTAAAGACAGCCCCGTGTCTTCTGATGGCCTTCCAATCTTTGTCTGACTCCATACGTCAGGCTGCTTGGATACTGCCAACATCGCTGGGTTCTGAAATCCAATGTGACTGAGCTCACTCTTTCCCCTCAAAAGCAAGTCACTTCCCGTAACAACTGTCAGTCATTGATGTCATTACTCACCTGCTCACTTACTTCTGAGGTGCAGAGATGGTTGTATATCTTCATTCTCCTCTTGCATTAGTGTCTAGAGGGCTGGGGTGCACTTTCTGATTTTATTATCATTGGGTGATTTTCAGTGTTGCTTCCTGTGGAATCTTCATATCATCCCTCATCCACCCCACCTTCCACACTGCCTTTCCAATGAACTTGTTCTTGCGTAGCTCCTTCAGATCCTGCAGTGGATTGCCATCACTGCAATGGAGACCAAAGCTCCTATCCAAAGCTGGGTATGGTGGTGCATGCCTGTGATCCCAGCACTTAGGAGGCAGAGGCAGGCCAGTCTCTGTGAGGTTAAGGCAAACCTGGTCTATATAGTGAGTTCCTGGCCATCCAGAGCTACATAGTGAGACCCTGTCTCAAAAAGAAAACCACCCACAAAGAAAACAACCAACCAAAGAGACCGAAACCCCTTCCAGAGAAAGCCACCTTCCTTCTTCCCTTGTTTACCCTCCACTTCCACCCTTTGCTGTCCTTTCCTATTCCATTGAGAGTTTCTGGGTGGGCATCCTTTCTCTGCTTGCTATCTGGCACTGAACTGGCTTGAACTGACTTTTCTTAGTCTGTGCCCTGTTCAGTGTACATACGCTTCTGTCTTTCCACAACCACCATTGACAACAGCAGCAGAAGGCATACCACCTACGAAGAATTCTCCTGTCACTCCATTTAGTCCTGAGAGCAACCCTGTAAGACAGGCAGCTGCCACTTCAGCCACTTCACACATAAGGAAAGGTGAGAACAGTTTTCCCTAAGTCTTCCAACAAGAGTTAGAATTGACTGTGAAATCATTCTTACTGCAAAGTCCTGCCTTTTAATTATGGCACTGTGTGACGTCTCTCATTAGGCTGAGGATCCCTGGAAGGCAAAATTTTATGTTTAATTATTGGTGAATGAGCTTAAAGGAGAAGTGGACTGAAGGAGGGGATTTTTATAATGTATTCAGCTTCCACAGCCATCGCCCATTCTTGGAATAAGCGTATTGAAATGAACATCATTCATCTGCTCTAAAACCTTTGCTTCATTCACTGTCTGCTGGTGCTGATGTCAAGTGCCGCATGGTGCTGGGCACAGCTAGTCGCTGTTACGGAAGGCACTGCAGTATGTTTTAAATGTCAAGCAGTTCGCTGCTCTGAGGGAGGCACATTTGGGGAGGAATTAGAAAATAGATGTTGGCAAATCATCCTAGTGATTATTCATTAGTATTTCCCTTTTCAGTTGGGTTTCATTGTTTCAGCTGCGTACTTTTGCGTTACCTCATCACAGCAACAAGTCCCTGGTGAATCACTTGATGAAGAAGCGTAACTGTTTCTGCTTGAGCCCTGGGATTCACAGGAAAGGTCTTGGAATCATTAATTGTGCAACAACATGAGAACTAAGTGCAGCGCACTGTGAGCATGCCTAGTGCAGAACACTGTGAACCTGCCCAGGGTTGCAGGAGTGAATATCCAGTGCAGAACACCGTGAGCCTCCCAGGGATGCAGGGGCGAATACCCAGTGCAGAACACTGTGAGCCTGCCCAGGGATGCAGGGGTGAATATCCCATTTAGAACACTGTGAGCCTGCCCAGGGATGCAGGGGTGAATATCCCATTTAGAACACCGTGAGCATGCCCAGGGATGCAGGGGTGAATATCCCATTCAGAACACCGTGAGCCTGCCCAGGGATGCAGGGGTGAATATCCCATTTAGAACACCGTGAGCATGCCCAGGGATGAAGGGGTGAATGGGACACCACCCTGGTGTACTTGCAAAGCAATCTAAGTTGTTCAGTGTCACTCAACACAAATTGCTAATGATTACATTGCTAGTGACAACAAACAGTTTATTGCCATAGGTGGCTGCTGTTGTTTCCCACGGCAGTGACTTGGTAATCACTAGAGAGTCCCTGGGGGGATTTCAGTGGTGGCTGTTCAAGCCTTTTATATCTTATACAACCACCCTGCCCTGAAGAGTTTTCCTTTCTCAGAGGGACTGGATGCAAGCTAAAGCTACCCACCCGTTCTAGAAGAGCGGGCAGCTTCTGCCTGTCTCCTACAAGTCATGCTGTCTTGAAACAGGCGACAGTCCTAGTATTCCGCCCTGTCATGTGCACTGCATGATTTTGTCTTCCTCTCAGTAACCAGCGAGAATATAGAAGATTTTCTGTTCTTTCTCAGCATCTGTTTGTCATTCATCAAGACTTAGCCGATGGGGCCCCTCTAGGAACACCGCTCTGACACTCATGCCTACACTCCGGTCACCTACCATCCCAGGTCCCAGGGTACCTTCAATTGCTTTGAAAGCAATTTTGAAACTTAGAAAGTAGAGTTGGCATTAGTCTTTGACATTAGGATGTTGGGGCTTGGGTGGTATCCTGATAGTTCCCACTTTGAATCTAGGAGTATCTATCTATCTATCTATCTATCTATCTATCTATCTATCTATCTATC
>LOEQ01001752.1:212966-224148 GCA_001685075.1 Bramus lutescens
GTGCACACCATTGCATCCATCCCCCTGGTGCTCACTCCTGTGCACACCATTGCATCCATCCCTGGGTGCTCACTCCCGTGCACACCATTGCATCCATCCCCTGGGTGCTCACTCACTCTTTTGCCACCTGGGTTTGCAGAATTCCCATTCAGTACATACTGGTTTTCCTCCCATATAGTGGTATGGTTTGTTGTTGTTGTTGTTGTTTCTTTTACTGTGTTTGCTGTGGACTTTAGCCATTGTTTGGTGGCTTCTTGACTCTGTTATTGTCTGTGATGAGATCGTCATGCTCATATGTTGGATACGATCTTCCCATTCAGAACAAGGGATATGCTGGTAACAAAGCACCTCCATTTCTGACTTACTGGCTCTGAGGACCACAAGCACCTCTGCGTGATCAGGAAGTGGAGCAAGGGCTACTAGAATGATGTCTAAACAGTCCCAGAGACTGTAACTTTCATCATTTTGCACCCGGTTGTTAATTTGCATTCTGTCAGAGAACTGGAGACCCCTAATGTTGCCTTGAAGAGCCAGTGGACTGACGTTCTCAGTCCGATGAGGTAACCGTGGGTCACCTAAAGGCAGGCTCTGGAGTCAGGGTTCTGGTTTTGGTTTTTAGACAGTCCTTTATGACTGGGAAGGATGTGGAAGTCTTGCAGCCCTGGTCATTTTACAGATGAGGAAAGGAAACTCAGAAATGGGAAGTGTCTGCTAAACTGGAAGTCAGCATCTGAACTGAAACGGAAGGGTCTGCTAAAAAGTCTTCCATTCCTACTTCACCCCATGGTGAAGGGGAATAAAAAGGGGGCAACAGGTTAGACACAGTTAATTTTCCTATCAGAAGACGTGAGTTTTATCTCCTGCTTTAAACTGACTTGGTAGCCATTTGATTTGGGATAATTACCAGTTATCATTTTTGGAATATTCTTTTTCTGTGGAATGGTCAATTTGTGAAAGAACCTCCCTTCATCTGAAATTGACAAATTGAATTACCATCCATTTTGATACTTAAAATCTGCTTAACATTCATTAAATGTTTCAGCTAATATATAAATCTATGATGACCTCCTTTCTTCTCTCCCCTCTATCCTTGAGGTCAGTAGAAACATATGCTTTAACTTTTATATTGTATATTCTTATCTGTTTTGACAGCTGCACCTCAGGGTCTTACCTCTCCTGGAAAGTTTTATCATAATTGGGCATTTTAGACTTTCCTGTCAACAATAGATGGCACTTGAGATTCTGGAAGAATCGCTATCAGCAGGACTCATCAATGTTTCTCTGTTGAACCCAAGCAGAATAGTTTGTAAGACGTTTCAATGGATGTGTTCAGTAGAGGCTGCATCTCAGTTCAAGCAGATAGATTATTTGTTGTCTTATCAAAAATTATATTTAGTCATTGTTAAAAAGGTTGAAAAGTAAAACCCTGACGTGACATTATGGGACAAACTGCCTCCAAAGCTGTCCTTGGGATTGTTTTCTACAGGCCATTTCCTGCTGGCCATGCAGCCTACCTTTGAGAGTAGTTTGTTGCCCAGTGAGACTCCTTTAGAGAAAACTAAATTTTCATTTGCAAGAAGTTATCAGTTGGAGGTTGGTTCTGAGTTAGGGATGAGGGTGTGTTTATTTTTTCCTTCTCTCCTATTTATATCTGTTTCTTGTACCTTTCCTGGACTCATTCCCTCCTCTTTTATTTGTCTTGTTGTTTTATCCTATTCTGATATATTAATTTTTGTTTTGTCTTATCATATTACATTTTATTTTTATCCCATAGAAGCCTGTTTATTTTCAAATGAGGGACAGAAAGGGAGTGGATGTGGATGGGAGGAGAGACGGAGAGAAACTGGGAGGAGTAGAGCAAGGGGAAATGGTAATCAGAATAAATTATGTGAGAAAAAAACCTGTTTTCAATAAAAAGGGAAAGAATGTGAAAAGAGAAAAACAGTAACCAGGTCTGGGTTTAGACAACAATGATATCCAGCATGTGTTTGTCTTCTTAAAGTCATGTGCATGTACTCTAGTATATATGGGCAAGTGCTCTAGCATGTATGCGTATGTACTCTAGTATGTATGTGCATGTGCTCTAGTACATATGTGTATGCACTCTAGCATGTATGCGTATGTACTCTAGTATGTATGTGCATGTGCTCTAGTACATATGTGTATGCACTCTAGCATGTATGCGTATGTACTCTAGTATGTATGGGCATGTGCTCTAGCATGTATGCATATGTACTCTAGTATGTATGCATGTGCACTCTAGTATGTTTGTGTGTATACACTAGTATGTATGTGTATGTACTTAATATGTGGGTGTGAAAGTAAATCAATATTTTTAAAGGAGTAATATTATTCATACTTTTTAAGATCTTTTACTGGATGATACATCCTGATCACATGGTAAAATATTCTTTATAACCTTTTTCTTAATGTTGCCTCAATTTCTTCTATGTGGAGTTCAGTGATTTTCTTAAATTAAATCCTTATTGGACATTTAAAAGCAATTGCAAAGATTATAATATATATATAATTTACTGTATTTTGATTGCTCAATTATGAAGAACTTACCACGTAGAACTGTAATTAGTACATAAGAAAACTTGATGGTGGAGAAATTGAAATTTTAATGTCTATTACTTGAAATTTGGGTTGGAGAATTTCTTTTTAAATAAGCACTTGTTTTTGCTGTTGCAATTAAATGTTCTTGTTCAAACAATTTGACCTCACATAAAGCTGGGTAAGCCTGCATTGATGCTATTTTTCTAAGCAGTGATCAACATGCAAGATAAATCATCTAGTCTGCATCTCAAATTCCTAACCGTTTATTTATGACAACAGAGGTATGCTGTAATTGGAATGGAATTCACCTTATACATGTTAGGGACCACACATTCAAACACTGATATCAAATATGATTGCAAAGGACTGGATTTAAGTATTCAGGATACCTGAAGACTATTATTTTAGTGTGTGTGTTCACCATGGACCTTTTGCCACAGTTTTTCCTTGTTGGGCCTGTTTATTCTGACTTCTCTCTTGTTTATCCAGATTTTATTGTCAAGTGCTTTTTTTGGATTGCTTATTTTCAGGGAAGACTCGTGAATTCTCTTTCTTGCACTGTTAAACATCGACAAATGCTTGCCTTTGCTTTTATACTCAAGTGTTATGTAGCTAGATTTAGTATTCTTCGGTCACATTTGTTTCTTATTCTAAAGACGTGGATGGCCCCTGCCTTGTGGCACTGAATATCATTGTCACGATTCCTCCAGTTGGCCTAAATTTGTTTTAAATCATTCTTCATCTAGCAGATGACTTTGCTTTTTATACCAGATGCCTGAAGACCTTTCCATTCTTGTGCTCAATTGCTTAATCAAGCCATATCTTTATTTCTTTTAATTGTGTTGAAATGTTCTCTAGTAGCCTACGGTGTGTTGTTTTGACATGCAATGTCAATTCTTCCATTAGTTATGAAAAGCATTAGAATTTTCCATAGTATTTTAAAAATATAAGCCTTTTTTCTTCATGCCCCCACCCCTAGCTTGTGTGTGTTTGTGTGTGGGGGGGGCATTCATACGCACATGCATGCACATGTGTGTGCTGGTTTAAGACTATCAAGCATCTTGACATTTGATTATTTTTCTTCCTGTACATGTCATCTTCTCTACTTCATCCCAGAGGTGCTACCTGCACCCTAGAACTTCCAGTTCCATAACTGTTTGATTCCTGGTCTGATGCCAATGCCCTCAGCACTTCATTTCAGTCAGTCAGATGATAAATCCTTTCGTATCTTCTCATTTTCTCCCATTCTTTTTCCCCCAATAATATGTGCATGCATGTGAAAATGTTCAACCCTTTGCATTGAGATGGAGGTTCGAGAAGAAGCCTAGACTTGATATCCAATCAGAAATGCACTAGCATAGCTCGGGCA
This sequence comes from Bramus lutescens, assembly GCA_001685075.1. Lineage (NCBI taxonomy): Eukaryota > Metazoa > Chordata > Mammalia > Rodentia > Cricetidae > Bramus > Bramus lutescens. The sequence goes on from LOEQ01001752.1 coordinate 216,895, forward strand.
GTGACAGTAGGCCTGTCCTGTAGGATGTGGAAGTAAATGTGGCGTTGTTTAAGACTTCCATCTAGATTTTTCTCAGAGATTGAGCCCTGTATTCCACACTGAAGCCTTGATTGCTGAAGGACTAAAATGGTGTTTCCGTCAGCTCCCAAGATCTGTTAGGTCAGTCTGAGTTTGTTGTCTTCCTCTTTCTCTTTAAGAATGAAGACTCTTGTGATTTTTCATCAGGGCCATGATGGCTTAGACTTCCAAGAATTGTGTTACTTGGGGCAACAAGCATGAGCACTGGAAAACTAATTGGCTCTCCTTGTCCCTGTCCTTGGCAGAACTGCTTTCATAACTTCTTGACCAATGCGGATCAAGCAGCCATCACCTGAGTATCAGGAAAGAAAAGCTCCGCCTCCCAGATAGATGGGGCAGGGCAGGAGTGAGAAGGGCAGCCTCCCAGATAGATGGGGCAGAGCTGCAGCGGGAAGGGAAGCCTCACAGTTAGATAGGGCAGGGCTGCAGCGTGAAGGGCACAGCCTCACAGTTAGATGGGGCAGTGAGAAGGGCAAGCACTCAGGTAGGGCAGGGAAGCAGTAATGATTTTTCTATAAATATACTATGAAAATGGAGGAAAATTAAAAATATATCTCATGGAGTCCTTTGCGCAGATTTCTAGAACAGTAGACAAGTTTAGGGATGGATGCAGGTGATTATACGTCTAAGACAATAGACAGCGTTAGTGATGGATGTCAAGTGACTTTGGTGAGTTTTATTTCCTTGGCATCCGTGAGTGATAGGGAGGAGAATTCTATGCCTCCATCTAGAATACTGGGGGTTTTGTTTGTTCCTGTTTCCCCTACTCCAGTATTAGAGCATTTCTTTTTTTTTTTTCATCGAAAGGAAATGTATTTGGAAAATCATTCAATTGATATGTAAATGTTAATTTGAAACTCTGCATACAAAGCAACACACCTACCTTCATTTTTCTCCCCTATTTTTAGCTGAGTGGGAGGGAGGCTTTGAGGAAAATAAGACAGGGAGATAGGGGATGGGGCGATTCGTGGTTTTTGTGGGAATAAATGGCACTTAGTCTCCTCAACAGCTTCCTCTCTCCTGTTGTCTGTGGTGTCTGCATCCTGACATGGGAGGTGGAGAGAGGAATTCGGAGCAGTGCAGCTCCTTGTCCTCGCCTCCCAAAGGCCCCTGTGCAACCTGAAATAGGCCCTGCTGGAGAGAACTGCCAAGAGTGATGTTAGGAGAGAAAGGCCCCTTTTAATTTAATCAACTTGTTTACATACATAATTTCTTAATTCTATTCAGAGCTCACCTAACCATTCTCTTCACACGCCCACCTTCATGGGGGCAGTGCCTTCACTTGAAGGCACGTGAGTTTGCCGTAGCACTTTAGTTTCTGCATTTAGATTAGTATTTTTGTGCGCTTTCTGGCTAAATATTTCATAATTTTAATGCAGCTGATGTTTGGTCAGAATAAGAAAATGCTGCCTTTCTCCCGCGACGCCCCCGTGCATGTTGTCACGCATCCTGCTTCTCCTGCTGTCAAATCTTTCTCAGCTTGCTCTGACCTACTTAGGAGTCTTCTGTCAAGGTTAAAAATTCTGGCGAATTTTGTGTTGCAGATTTCCGTGGCTCCAGCATTTGTACGTCTGTTTTCCAGCCTCGTTCCTATGGAGATAATGGTCAGTCTTGTCATGTAGACCTACTGGCTTCTTTTTTTTTTTTGGTAGACATGCTTTTTAATTTAACTGTTAGGAAGCAATATCTTTGATTTGGGAAATTTGACTTTGTAATGCACCGTGTGTACCTTTGGGTATTTTGTCAGGATGTATTTTAATGGCATGCTCAACCTACCTACCTGACTTTAATTCTGGTTTGTCAGCATTTCCCTCAAAAATCTATTTCTCAGGCCTTAATTTCATAGTTTTAGGAATGTTCTTAAGTGGAGCCTTGAGATTAATCTGAAGAGGCTGAACGTGATAAGACACACATAGAAAGTTCTCTTAGAAAGAAGCCAGTTCGTAAATGGTAGCATGTAACGTATGTGAGCTGGCTGGAAGCAGCTCCCGCTGCATGAAGACCAGGGAGCTAGACACATCTGAGCAGTTAGGCAGGCTGGGCTTGGTGGCCTTTCTTGGGTGTTTATGGGTTGATGTGACTATATTAATACCAAGCTCTTATGAGGAAGGGTGGAAAGATGAAGAAGGACAGCGGACTGAGAGGGAAGAGGAAAGGGACAGGAAGGAAGAAAGAGAGGGAGGGAGGAAGAAGGGAGGGAGGAAGGGAAGAAAGTAAGCATTGTAAACAGTAAGCAAACCAGAGGAATTAAATTTCCTCAATGAAAACAAAGGCTCAGTGATCTTTCATCTTAGGTATATGAACAAGTGCTGCCCAGCCCAAGCCTTAGCACGGCATAAAGGGGCTTCTGCAGTGAAGGGAAGGATCTCAGCCAAATAGGCGGTGGGCTGTGATAAAGACCACCATGGAGGAGCTGCATCATCACCACTCGGCACCCTCAGATCTAGTGTCCCTCCTGTTTCCTTTCCGTGGTTGCCCATGTCCCAGTCCTTTGATTTAGTTATTGATTGGGGGTAGCCATGTTCTTCCCACTCCTACTGTTAGTGAACCATCCCGCACCTCTGCTTCTCCCTGCTCTCCACTATGGTGAGACTAAACGTATTGTGGGTGGACATGCGTTCACCAAGTAAAGCCCAGACGGTAGAATACCGAAGGGAAGCTTCTGCCTTAGAAGGCTTTACAAAGGCTGGAACTGAAGCTCAGTAGTAGAACAGTAGACCAGCACAAAGAGGCCCTGGGTTCAAATCCCAGCACACACACACCCAAAAGTAAAGGGCTCCATTCCCTGTCCCACACTGCATCTCTGAGTATTTGCTGTGCAGTGCCTTCAGTACATCACAAATGGCAGACACCCGAATTCGAACTAGCTTTTTAAAAGTTTGTGAAGTAGAAATTTACAAAGCTGACTCTCTGCTGCTGCTGAGCCAGGGGTCCACTGTGCCCTCAGAGCCCCTTCATCCCCAGCTAGCTCCATCTGGGTATGTCTAGCTTTCCCTTTGTCTGAAAGTTCAAAGTCTTATAATATGGAATATCTTTCCTCATCAATCTAGCTAACATTTCAGGGGATAATCTGTTTCAACTTTGCTCATTTTCCCAGCTTAAGAGGGCATAAGATGTAGGGGTTGCTTCTCCCAAACTGCAGCCAATGACCAGTTATACCCACAAGGTACGCTTACCGTAGCCAAAGCCAGCATTGCATTGGAGATAGGCATGCCTGTAGCAGTTTTATTTATTATGTTTTTCATTGCTGCTGTTGGGTTGGGTACAGGGTGTACAACTCAAAGCCTCTGCATGCTACAAAACCACTACATCACCCAATGTCATCTTAAGCCCTTGAAAAAAAAAAAAGGTTAGTCTAAGGCGGTCCCCTGCATTGCCCAGCCTGACCTTGAACTCACTCTAGCCCAGAGAGGCTTTGAACTTGCAATCTTCCTGCCTCTGCTGTCCTGTAGCTGGGATTATAGGTGTGTGTCCCCAGGCTTAGCTCCAGTTCTGATCACAAGTAAGGCTTTTCTGTGGATGAAATGCTTCCCTTAACTTCTTTGCATCTAGTCAAAGAAATCAAGTCTTTTGAACCAGAAAATAATTATTTGCAATGACTTAGATATTCCAATCATTTCTGAAGTATTGTAGCTATTTAATTGCTCTAGAGTGTTTAAAAACAATAAATTATGATCACGTTTCATTTCAGCCATGTTTTCACAAGGAATTCATCTCTGTGAGGCACCAGTAGTTTACTCTCATATTTCAAAGGATTAAGTGGGATCACTGGTTCACATTAAAATCGCCTCTGTCCACACAAGCAAGCCACCCAGTGAGCGCAATTACCATCTCCATTAGCACAGCTGTCTGTTGGAACGAATGCATTTTTCTGTAAGTTCAAGAGTGACTGCTGGCTGACATTTCAGATTATCTCACCAAAGTGACAAGTTCTGTCATTCAAATTAGCGTGGAAATTTAATGGTTAATGACAGCTCTTCTCCAATGCCAGTTTGACTTAGCAAAACATATTGCAAACACCAGTTGTTTGTTGGTCCTGGGCTCAGAATGACTAGTGACATGTTATGAGTTATTTTTCCCCATTTATTTTTATCTCTCAAAACTGTTGATCGTTTTCATCTTTACAAAAGAGCTCCTCTCCAGGACCTGTCTGTGAAAAGAAGTGATTGTCTGTTATATAATTTGAGAAGTTCAAAATATTCCTCTTAGCCCTAGTAGCTTGTGTCCATACCTAGCTATTTGGGGGCCGAGTGCTCCTTTCTCTTAAGGTCAAGCAGATCAGATGGGCTGGAGAGCACATTGCTTATTTTCTCATTGTTGGGATGAACACCTACAGTGTATTTTGGCTCACCGTTTAAAGAGATACAGTCCATGGTGTTGAAAAAGACACCTGGATGGAGGTTGAGATAGCTGAGAGATGCGTGGTCCTGCTCAGCCTTTTTTTTTTTTNNNAAGATTTATTTATTATGTATACAATGTTCTGTCTGCATATGTCCCTGCAGGCCAGAAGTCGGCACCAGATTTTATTACAGGTGATTGTGAGCCAACATGAGGTTGCTGGGAATTGAACTCAGGACCTCTGGAAGAACAATCAGTGCTCTTAACCACTCACTGACCATCTCTCTGCTCAGCCTACTTTATCCTTCTTCGCTTTGAGTGAGTCTAGGGACCCAGCCAATGAAATTGTGCTTCTCATAGTAAGGGCAGATCCTTTTCTCCAGTTAAGCCTCTCGAAAGTCCCTTCACAGATACACCCGGAGGTGTGTCTCTAAGGGGGATTCCAAACCCAGGTAATCTGACCATGAAATGAAGCTTAATCCTTGAGGTGTTTTGTTTTGTTTTGTTTTGTTTTTTCAGATCCTGAGACAAAGGCAGCACAGAGCAGCCCAGGAGGGCAGCAGATCTTGTGTAATCTGTAGCTGTGTCCCTCAACCTTGCTATAGCCGCAACCCTTTCAACCCTTTCATACAGTTCTTGTTGGGGTGACCACCAACCATAAAATTATTTCTTTACTGCTTCTTGTCTTTAATTTTGAAATTTTGATAGTTATGAATTGTAATGTAAAATATGATTTGCAGGATTTCTAATATACAAACTCCAAAGGGATCACAACCCAAAGTTGAGAGCCACTGTTTTATAGACTGTATGGAAAATTAAATGCAGGGATTTCTGTATTCACTGGAACTCCCTCCTGATACTATCCTGTGATTCTGTTTTATTATTTTACTCGCATCTTGGTACTCTTTACTAATTTTTCTGATCCCCATTCCCCTACCCTGGTAAGTGATATCTTTGTCGAGACTAGTCCCTGACAGATCATCAAGTAAAGAATACTTCAGGAACCAAAGGCCGATGACCCCTGTTGTCCTCTCCCATCATTTAGCCCCATCTGGTAACAGTTCCACGAACTCCCAAAGTAGTTACAAAAGCAGGGAACATGCACACAAAACAAGAGCCCCTGAAGAGCATTCAGATTTAAACACTAACCCCGATGATCAGAGGTAGTCATTCTTCTCTAGGGTTCCAGGTACTAAGCATCATTTGTTAGAAAAACTACGGCTCCATTTTCCCAGAACCAAGTATGAGCTCAGCCCTGAAGGTTATCACCACAAGCCTTTGGCTGGATTGTAATTGCCTGATAACACCTTAGGAAACATCTACTTTGATGCTATCTCTGGTCTCTATCCTGACAGTGAAGTACTTTTGCTCTTGGAGTTGGAAGGTTTCATAAGGATTTAGGAAGATATTGGGGTCCTCTGCTGTTTGCAGTCAACCTTCCCTTATTGAATCCTTCTTCAGGTTCATGGTTTTAAAAGTCCGTTCGCTGGCTGCATTGCCTTCTCTTCCCACCGGGGATTTTATACTTCATAGCGTCGTGTAAGTAGCCCCTTGTTTCTCTCTAAATGGCTTGCTGTTTCTTTCTTTTCTCTCTTGCAGCCCTTTTGTCTCAAACTCAATACTGATATGGCATGAAATGTTTTTCACTTTTGACACTGAATCATGGTATTATTTTTACTTTATGCAATTGCCCCCAAATTATAAAGTACCAGGAAGTAGCAAATGAGTTCATCCAAGCTGACAGGGTCTGCAGCTGGCCTGGCTGCAGATTTATCGTAGTGGCTTTTCCGCTTCCAGTTGAGACAGCCAGTCGCTGCCCACTTTCCTTCCCTTGAGCTTCTGTGGCATCTCATACAAGTTCTACATGAGTAGGAGAGTGATAGGTGAACGGAAGTTGTAGAGCAGGCTGGGGAACTCTTCCTCTAAAGGGCTCCATAGAAAAGGCTTGGGAAACCGAGTCCAGTTGCTCAGCTAGTACAGTACCCTGCAGGCACTGTCAGCATATAAATGAATAAAAAGCCCTCCCCTCAGGGCTGAGTGAACCCATGGAAGAGAAAGCAAAGAAGTGTCAGAGCCAGTGGGGATGGAGGAGACCAAGAAAACAAGGCCCTCTAAATCAACAAGATCAATGCCGGTCATGAACTCCCAGAGACTGAGGCAGCAGGCACAGGCCTGTACAGGTCTGTACCAGATGGGGTCCTAGAGCTGAAAGGAGAAGTGGACAGGAGCCCCCATCCCTAAACCGGAAGCAATCTCCAATTGATAGCCTCTTGCAAAGGGAAATTTAGTTTTCTACAAGGGAAGAAAATTAGTCTTCTGCAGGGAAGCAAGCTACTCTTAAGCTCAGGCTGCAAGCTCAGTGTCAGATCCAAAGGAAACTCCACTGCCCCAAACTCCAAAAGGCAGTCCAAGTACCCAAGAATGAGCTCAACATGAACTATGCGAGAATTTCTGGTGGTTGAATAAAACCCGGCATTCCTGTATCACTAGCAGGAGAGTCAAGTTACTATCTGTGGCGCCCATGCTGGCCTCCAGGCTTCCTTAGTACCACAAGGACCTGTTAAACATTTCACAGTTCTTGCTAGCATCCAGGCCCTTCTCACCTCCTCTCCTACTCTAAACTTCTCTTCCCCCAGTACTCATTCTTCTTGCAACACTGCTGTGTTCTCCTGCGCGCGCGCGCGCGCACACACGCACGCACGCACACACACACACCATGCTCTCTGCTTTTTCTCGCATAGCCAGGTCCAGTCTCCTGGTCATGTTCAATCTACTTCTTTCTCTCTATATTTTTGGACTTTTCCAGATGCCTCTGACTATTCTCTCTCTCTCTCTCTC